>PVKP010005400.1:0-89761 GCA_004027715.1 Plecturocebus donacophilus
CCCGTCTCAGCCTCCCAAAGTGCTGGGATTACAGGTGTGAGCCACAGCACCCAGCCTCACATCCTTTTTAGAATTCCTGCAGCAAGTTTGTGTGGTGTGTAAACCCATGAAGAAGCACCTGAGTATACATTGCTTTGTGTTGTTCTCTGATTACCTCCTACAAATGACTTGTTGCCATCCCTCATAATTATAGGTAGAAGTTACATTCTTCACATTGCCTCACACATTTCAGAGCCTGGGTAACCTCTTTGCCTGCCAATCTTCTCTCCAGGCTGCAGCCAGTGATCTTCACAAAACACAGACACCGTCTCCTTTCTTAAAAAACCGTCATGGATTTCTTGCTCTGAGGATAAAGATGAAACTTGTAACACAGCCCGAGGAACTGAGCCTGGACAATCCTGTCTGCCTCTCACATGCCCCTGCTGTGCTCTCCCAGCCCTCAGTTCCCTCCATGGGGCTTTGGCAACCCCTGCCTGGAACCCTTCCCACTCCCTTCCCCATTTTGCCTCTTGAATCTTACTCATCCTTCATATTTCAGCTCAAGCAGCCCTCCCCTGGAAACCTTCCTACATCTACCAAGTGAGGTCAAGTTCCTTTGTCTTTGGACTCCATGAGATTGTTTCTTTCCTTCAGAGTATTTACCTCAATTGTAATTAAACCTTAATTAGTGGGATGATTGGATTGACTGCCACCCCACTAGGCTGCAAGCTACATGAGAACAGTGGCCGTGTCTAGTTTGACTCACAATGCTGCTATCTCTAGCACCTGTCCCAATACTGACACATAGTAAGTGTTCAATAAATAACTGCTGGGTGACTCAGTCAATGAATAAGTGAACATTAAATGCCTAAATGTACCAAGCTCTGTACTCAATCCTGGGATTACAAAGATAATTAAGACTGGATCTCTACTCTCAAGGAGTCCAGAGTCAGGGGTAAAAAAGACATAAACAAAAGTTCAAAGGCTACCAAGCAGTGGGATTGATTTTCAACGTCTGCCATGGACACAGAGTTGGATGAATAATACTGAGTGCTGTGGCACTCAATCTTGACACTTAAACTTGACACTCGGTTATCATTAGGTCATATTTGCTATATTCACCCAGATCACGAAGTGCCTTTGCCATGCTTGAGTTTGCACTTTAGCTCCGGTTTCAATCCGGAGCACTAATTCTTCTGTAAAACTTTTTTAAGTTTTGTGTTTTAATAGACACATAATAATTGTACATATTTATGGGGTACAGTAAAAATAGACTACACTTTGTTTGTTTGTTTGTTGAGAGAGGGTCTCACTTTGTCACCCAGGCTGGAGTGCAGTGGTACAAATATAGATCACTACAGCCTCAACCTCCTGGACTCAAACAATTCCCCTGCCTCAGCCCTACAAGTAGCTGGGACTACAGGTGAACGCCACCACACTGGGCTAATTTTTTATTTTTATTTTTGTAGACATAGGGTTTCACCATCTTGCCAAGACCCAAACTGGTCTTGAACTCCTGAGCTGCAGCCATCTGCCCGCCTCAGTCTCCTAGAGTACTGGGATTACAGGCATGAGCCACTGTGCTGGGCAGATACACTTTTATATGTCTGCAAAGTAGGGCTGTTTGAGCTCCCTTCCTCCCCAGTGACTCAGTGGTTCTGCAGGATCAGTTCCCAGTAGCAGGACTTGAAGTAACAGTTAGGGACATGGCAGAGGATAAAAGATCAAGGGACTGGAATCAGATGCCACCTGGTGGCCTGGGTTGAGATTACTTGCTTTTCAGCACCATGGGGCAAGGAGAGTTTGCCTTGTTTTTTTTTTTTTTTTTTTTTTTTTTTTTGAGCTGTCTTACTCTGTCATCCAGGCTGAAATGCAGTGGTGTGATCTCAGCTCACTGCAACCTCAGCCTTCCGGGCTCAAACAATCTTCCCACCTCAGCCTCCTGAGGAACTGGGACTACAGGCAGGCCACACCGTGCCCAGCTAACTTTTTTTTTTTTTTTTTTTAATTTAGCTAGGGTTTTGTCATGTTTCTCAGACTGGTCTTGAACTCCCAGGCTCAAGTGATCTGCCCGCCTCAGCCTCCCAGGGTGCTGGGAGAGTTATTCTTTGCTCTACCTGTTTCTCTGCATTTAGTGAAAAGCATTCATCCGTACTTGAAACTGGTAAGTGTGCCTAGAGAACTAGGAAAGAGACAGAATTAGTATGTTCATAGGAGGAAAGGATAGCCGAATTCATAGAAAATCCCAGACAAGCTCACCCACAGCAGGCGGCCTTGGGGTGGCCAGGCATGGCTTGGGCTTGGGATGAAAAAAATGAAACTCTCAGGTGTAGGCTGAATTTCTAAACTGGAATAGATTTGCCCATCGTAAGAGGTGGTGTAACCAGAGGGAGGAATCCGCTCATAATTCATCAGAACTGCCTTCAAAGATGCTCTACAGATTCTGGTGCTCATTTTCCATGGAGGCAATCAGTTTGAGCCTCCATGCCACTGATGTTCCTTCTGTTCTTTGCCAGACTTAACTCTCTCTTTCTGATTCTCAGTCGTCACTCTGAAATAATCTCAAAGCCTAATTTACACAAACATGACACTGGCTGAGTATGAGCAATCTTACCTCTACTCTGAATATCCGCTTTTTAAATGCAGTAACAGAAAGATTCTTAGAGGAGGTAACCCTGAGTTAGATCTTAAGAGATTACAAAGAGTTAACCCAGGGCCAGCAGCGGTGGCTCATGCCTGTAATCCCAGCACTTTGGGAGGATGAGGTGGGAGGGTCACTTGAGTCCAGGAGTTCAAGACCAGCCTGGGCAACATGGCAAAACCCCATCTCTACAAAAAATACAAACACACGTGGTGGCACATACCTATAGTCACAGCTACTTGGGAGACTGAGGCAGGAGGATTGCCTGAGCCCAGGAGGTAGAGGCTACAGTGAGCTGGTATTGCACCACTGCACTCCACCCTAGTTGATAGAGCGAGATTATGTCAAAAAAAAAAAAAAAAAAAAAAAAAAGAGTTATCTGGTCAAAGAGATAGGAAAAGGGGAAGTCTATAAAGAGAGAGCATCGTGTGCAAAGGCACAGTGGCCAGAAATATCATGGAATGTTCACAGAAATACTCACAGTTGTTAAGGTCTTCTTTGGCCTTAACCCCTCTAATGCATGGAGACTCCAGCCCAAGATATATTGCATTTATTCAAATACAGTTCACATTAAATATAAATGATATTTACCTATGATGGGGTTGAGTTGCAGTGACTTATGGCCATAATGTTACTTTTTGTAGGCATGTACTAATTTTAATTATTCAAGATTTTTTGGTATGTATTTTGAAGCCAATACATTTTTTTTAAACCTCGGGTCTATATAGCACCTGATGAATAAAACAGCATAGCACTGAATGGTTTAGAGTTACTGAGGTTAAAATTCAAGGTAGAGAACGAAGAGTTGAGAGCAGAGAAGAAAGTGGGAGCCAGGGTACAAGAAGGCTCATGTGCCATCTAAGTGACTTGGACTTTATTGCAGCACTGTGTAATGTTAATTATTAGTATTAACAGTATTCATTTACTTACAAATACTTATTGAGCCTGGAACTGTTCTAGACAAAACAGAATCTCTACCCTCAAGGCACTTACACTATGACTAGCCATTAAAGAATTTTGATCAGGAGAGTGTCTCCATCAGACATGCCTGTAACATAGCTCACACTGGGGATGGTGTAGAAGATGGACTGGAGAGCGTCAAGACTGGAAACACGGAGATTCGTTAGAAGGCTGATGCAGAAGTGAGGCTCTAGACCTAGGCCAAAGTGAGCCATAGAAAGCTAAGAGGAAAAGCAAGATGTGAAAAAGAGAGCTCTGGGTTGGGCATCAGGAGATCTGAGTCCCAGTAACAAATCTGCCATTAACATTTCTCCTCTTTGAGCCTCAGTTCTCCATCTGCGAAATCAAGGCATCTTCCTTATTCATTACTATTTCTTCATAGTACTATTACTATTGCATAGAAAAATCAAGTGTGTATATTGGGAGGATTACTTAGGGATCAGCCCTTGGCAAAATGGGAAAACAGACAATGCTGGCATTTAGTTTTTATGAAAATACCCATAAAATATGAAGCAATGGGACACACTGTAACTCAGTCTTACCAAGCTGCGAGAGGGGTCAGGGAGGAGGACAGGACTCACCTCTACTTGTACCTACAGCAAGTGCTCTGCTGATATTTGAAAAAGCATATCAAGGACATTATGTACTGTTCTGTTAGCATTTCTCTTCCTAATAAAAATGGCTCATATTTCAAGTGATAAGGATATGCTAAGTACGGTTCTAAGCATTTTATGTGCATCATTTCATTCAATTTTCATGACAGCCCTGTGAGGCAGGTATTGTTCTTTTTTATTTTTATTGTTTAGTGGGCATATCATAATTTTACATATTCATGGAGTACATAGTGATGTTTCAATATGTATCAATGTACAGTGATCAGATCAAGGCAATTAGCATTTCTATTATCTCAAACATTGTCATTTATTTGTGTTCAGGGTATTCTATCTTCCCTCTAATTATCTGAAACTATACAATATATTATGTTAACTACAGTCATTTCACATATTCTTATTCATATGTCATCATTGAGAAAATTAAGATCCAGAGAGATTAAGTAAATATATAGAGTTAATAAGAGGCAGAAATGGGGTTCAAACCCAGGCATCTTACTAACAATTATACTGTGCCTTTCACATCAGATAGATTTCTTAGCTAATGCTTCCCTTTTGTGCTACAATTGAACAGCTTAAAAAATGGTGTGAGTAGTAATGTGGCCTTCTGAGGGGTGTGACCTAGACTGAGCTTAGGATTTAGTGTTAAGTAGACTGGGATTATAAGGGCTCAGGAAAGTTACAAGTCTGAGTGCAGAGCTAGCAGACTGAAAATTGTTTCTTAAGATTGTTCTGCATTCCAAGTTGCCAACATGAAGTCCCGTATAGCAAACATACTTGGGGAACCCACCCTGGTCACCACTCTAAGCCCTAAACTGTTCCTGCTTTGCTTCTTAAGCAGCAAAATATAGGAGTAGAAGATGTAATCGAATTTGATGTCTTCCCAGTTGTATTTGTGTGTGTATGTTTTATTTTTATCTATTTTTTTTTTTTTTTGACAAGGACTCACTCTGATACCCAGGCTGGAGTACAGTGGCGTGATATTGGCTCACTGTAGTTCCTGCCTTCCAGGTTCAAGCAGTTCTCCTGCTTCAGCCTTCTAAGTAACTATAACTATAGGCACATGCCACCACTCTCGGCTAATTTTTGCATTTTTTTAGTAGAGTCAGGGTTTCACCATGTTGGCCAGGCTGGTCTCAAACTCCTGACCTCAAGCAATCTGCCCACCTTGGCCTCCCAAAGTGTTGGGATTATAGGTGTGAGCCACCATGCCCTGCCTTGTGTGTTTTTTTAAATAGTGACTTTTAAACTAAAAATATCCTCTTTCTTTTTGGTTTATTTCTACTAAGGCTGTTGTTCTTAAATTTACCCTCCTTTAAACTTTTCTTGTTTTCTTTTAGATTCCGCCTCGCTTTACCAGAGTCCAATCGCAGCAATATTGAGGTAGGAATTAGAGCTCTTGGGGTTACCTGCCACTGGAAGAATGAGGATTCTCTTACTATATATAATAGCGAGTTGATTGTTTTCTGTGCCTCTGAGTCCTTGATTTCTCCATAACTGTAGGACCTAACTTTGAAATTCTGTATGTAGCTACTCATCAGTTGAGCCCATTTACCATTCAAGAGAGGAACTCTATGGTTTACTTTTATTTATGCAGAAATACTTTTTTAAAAAACTCAAAAGGCTGTTGGGACATTGTATAATGCTAGAAAACAGGCATTCTCAGGGAATGCCTGTTTTCTCAATAAAATAATCCTCTAGAGTTAATTTATAGACAAGAATCTCAAAGGAATATGTAAATTACTAGGCCATGATTAAGTTTACTTTTTGAACACTTTCTGCCCATCTCCTAAAATTAGGTCAAGGTTGCTTGTATGGATACCTTTGTGGGAGGGGGGTTCCCAGCCTGGCGACTTCCTGATTGGAAGAGGACACCCCAACATTTGACTTGAAATCCCCCTTCCCTCAAGCTTCAGGAAGATCAGCTAAATCACTACCTCATACATTCATGGATGCCACTATCATAGAGAAGTTAAGTGGATTTTGGTGTCAGAATGCCCTGATAGAATAGTGCCTAGTTCATGGGCAGCACTATATAATGTTAATTATTAGTTTTAGCAGTATTCATTTACCTACAAATACTTATTGAGCCTGGAACTGTTCTAGACAAAACAGACAAAATCTCTACCCTCAAGGTACTTACATTCTAAAGCAGTGGTTCTCAACTAGTGATTCTCACCTAGGAACATTCGGCAATGGCTGGAGACATTTTTGGTTGACACAGCCTGGGATAGCAGGAAAGATGCTAATGACACTTGGTGGGTAGAGGCCAGGGATGCTTCTAAACATCTCACAGTGCTCTCAACAACAAAGAATTATCCATCCCAAAGTGGCAAGAGTGCCACTCTTGGGAAACCCTGTTCCAGAGTGTGTGTGATTGTGCTTATGTGTGTGTGACAGGCTGAGAGTAGCAGACAACAAACAAATATACATTGTGTGTACTAAAAAAAATGCTAGAGAAAAAGAGATCAGAATAGTGGAGCAAGTAGGTAAGGAGATGGAAATTACAACCTTGGGGTGCTGAAAGGATCAGCTGAGATTATACATGAAATGCACTTAGCACACTGACTACATAGTAGGCATTAAATAAACAGCGGCCACCGTTTTCATATTCATAATAACTAGTTATTGTCACTTCTATGTTTTCATATTTACAATAATTATTTCAGTTATTGCCATTTTTATGTCAAGAGGCAGTGTAGCATAATAGTTTCATACATAAACTCTGAGGCCAAACTACAAAAGTGAATTCCCACCGTATTAGTCCATTTTCATGCTGGTGATAAAAACATTCCCTAAACCAGGAATAAAAAGAAATTCAATTAGACTTACAGTTTCACATGGTTGGGGAGGCCTCAGAATCATGGCAGGAGGTGAAAGGTACTTCTTACATGGCAGCAGCAAGAAAAAATGAGGAAAAAGCAAAAGCAGAAACCCCTGATAAACCCATCAGATCTTGTGAGACTTATTCACTATTATGAGTATAGCACAGGAAAGACCAGCCCCATGACTCAATTACATCCCTCTGGGTCTCTCCCACAATATGTGGGAATTCTGGGAAATACAATTCAAGTTAAGATTTGGGTGGGGACACAGCCAAACCATACCATTCCTCCCCTGGCCCCTCCAAATCTCATGTCCTCACATTTCAAAACCAGTCATGCCTTCCCAACAGTCCCCCAAAGTCTTAACTCATTTCAGCATTAACCCAAAAGTCCACTGTCCAAAGTTTCATCTGAGACAAGTCAAGTCCCTTCTGCCTATAAGCCTGTAAAATCAAAAACAAGCTAGTTACTTTCTGTATGCAATAAGGGTACAGGTATTGGGCAAATACAGCTGTTCCAAATAGGAGAAATTGACCAAAACAAAGGGGTTACAGGGCCCATGCAAGTCTAAAATCCCATGGGGCAGTCAAATTTTAAAGCTCCAAAATAATCTCCTTTGACTGTAGGTCTCACGTCCAGGTCATGCTGATCCAAGAGATGGGTTCCCATGGCCTTGGGCAGCTCTGCCCCTGTGGCTTTGCAGGGTACAGCCTCCCTCCTGGCTACTTTCACAGGCTGGCATTGAGTGTCTGCAGCTTTTCCAGTCACACAGCACAAGCTGTCAGTGGACTACCATTCTGGGGTCTGGAGGATGGTGGCCCTCTTCTCACAGCTCTGCTAGGCAGTGCCCCAGTAGGGACTCTGTGTGGTGGCTCTGACCTGACATTTCCTTCTGCACTGCCCTAGCAGAGGTTCTCCATGAGGGCTCTGCCCCTGCAGCAGACTTTGGCCTGGGCATCCAGGCATTTCCATACATCTTCTGAAATCTAGGTGGAGGTTCCCAAACTCCAGTTCTTCTGTGCACCCACAGGCTCAACACCACATGGAAGCTGCCAAGACATGGGACTTCTACCCTCTGAAGCCACAGCCTGAGCTCTACTTTGATCTCTTTCAGCCATGTTCAACAGAAACAGTTATAAGACAGGAATAGATCTGGAGAAAATAGCCAAAAAGAGAATTTAACCAAGAAGCCAAATGAGATGTACATACATCTCGGTAGAATAGTGCCTAGTTAATGGGCAGTATTCAAGTGGGAGGATCACTTGAAGCCAGAAGTTCAAGACCAACCTGGGCAACACAAAAAGTCCTCATCTCTAATAAAACAAATTAGCCAGGCTTGGTGGCACACTCCTATAGCCCCAACTATTCAGAAGGCTAAAGCGAGAGGTTTCCTTGTGCCTGGGATTTTGGGGCTGCAGTGAGCTATGATCTATCTCCAAAAAAAAAAAAAATTAAGATGTTTTCTTGTTTAATTTTAGGAGAGCATCATGATTTTTAGGTTGAGAAGATTGGGAGCCAGGAGTAACAATGTTAATAAGCTTGAAAATAAGTCATACCTTTCATGCCAGACATTGAGGTCTAAAATATTACTGACTAGTGCACTGTTGGTTAGCAACCCCAGAGCATAGCTATTTCATAGATGACAGACTGTAGTCCATGGGAATGCATAGCTGACTGCCTCACAAATAGTACTTCTTGAGTCCAGAGAGGAGGCAAAATAAGCCCAAGTCTTCCAGAAAGATCCAGCTTAACTGCTTAGTATCAACAGTAGAGTGTGCTAACCGTGGCATTTTAGAAAAAGCGACAATGGTATATACCAAGCATTTCACATAATATTAACTTATTTAATCCTGGCAACAACCCTATGAGATTAGTAGTAGTATCTTTATTTTATGATTGAAGAAATTAAGACACAAAGAGGTTAAGTAACTTTCCCAACATCATATAGTTAGTGAGTGGTAAAACAAGAGGTAAACCTAGGAAGTCTGACTTTAAAGCTACCCTTAAGCTGCAAAGATGTTCTTATTATTGCTAAGTATATATGATGCTCAAAAAATGTTCATTGATGAATTGATGTTCATTGTAGTCCATTTAATATCTGAATCTTCCCAAGATCAAACACTTTGCTTAGGTTATACGACTATCATAGTTTATTAAAGATAAATTGGGGTCAGGTGTGGTGACTCAAGCATAAAATCCCAGCACTTTGGGAGGCCAAGGTGGGCAGATCAGCAGTCAGGAGTTTGAGACAGCCTGGCCAACATGGTGAAATCCTGTCTCCACTAAAAATCCAAAAATTAGCCAGGCATGGTGGTGTATGCTTGCAGTCTCAGCTACTCAGGAGGCTGAAGCATGAGAATTGCTTGAACCCAGGAGGCAGAGGTTGCAGTGAGCTGAGATGGTGCCACTGCACTCCAGCCTGGGTGACAGAGTGAGCCTCCATCTCAAAAAAATAAATAAAATAAAATAAAATAAAAAATTTTAAAAAGATAAATTGGGTGTTCTGGGGATGGCATTAACTTTGGGCATGATGTAATACAAGAGAACTCCTGTGCTGAGGTTCCCAGTAAGTAAAAGGAAGATTGCTAATTGGGAAATTAATAGTTGTTCTTGATTGTCTTGATAGATATCTGAGCTGCCACGTTTGCTGCCACCATGTGGTCCCTCTGAATTTGCTATCACCAAAATCCAGTGCAGAGGGAAGCAGAAGTGTCCATCCTCAAGAGGGAAAAAGTTAGAAAACCCTGTAATATGATTTTCTACAAACCTAGTATATCCCTCTGAGAAGATCCTAGTTATTGCTTTCTATCCTGATCAGTTCTAGGAAAGAGCACATCCAAACCAGGCATAGTACTTTAGAAACACCCATGATTGGTCAGGCGTGGTGGCTGTCACCTGCAATCCTAGCACTTTGGAAGGTCAAGATGTGAGGTTCGCTTGAGCCCAGGACTTTGAGACTGGGCAACATAGTGAGACTCTGCTTCTAAAATTTTTTTATTGAATTTAGCCAGATGTAGTGGTGCACACCTGTGGTCCCAGCTACTTGAGAGGCTGAGGCAGGAGGATCGCTTGAGCCCAGGAGTTCAAGGCTGGAGAGAGCCTCTGCTGCACTCCAGCTTGGGTAACAGAGCAAAAAAAGCCCAGTTTGGCAACTGATTCTATTTCCTCTTTTATTTTAGGTCTTGAGGTTTGAAAATATTCTGTCCTCTATTCTTCACTTTGGAGTCCTCCCACTGGCCAATGGTAAGGGATTATTGGGAAACAATGTGACTCTAACATCGGCTAACATCTAACATCTGCATCAGCTGCACTGGGGATTGATTGGGACTTTTCAGCCTGAAGCTTGTACATCTATCATGTTGTAATGAATCCAGGCCAGCGTCAGCATTTGCAAACTTTGTACCATCAATGACATGGTTGCACGATTAGTTATTCTAGGTCCAAGCCCAGTTAGCAATTCTACTTGCAAACTCAGAAAGATTGGCTAACTCTGGTTGAGTCAAGGAGATTGAAACCACGCTCCTGAGGCAGTAAAGAATCTCCTTCCAGTCAACCGGAAATGAGATCATTTTCCCTACAGGATATTTATGTCGTTCTTATGCAAGGACCCCTAACTGGATAGACATAGTTTTCATGAATGACAATCCTGGCCTTCTCCTTGCACAGCAGTTGTTCACAAACTGTAGCATCTTGAGTCTGGCTCAGTGAACATATTTTTTATATTAGACACCAAATGTTCTCAAGACTCACTAATTAGGTATTTTCACAATATACACTTGGCAGTTTAAAAATGGACAGCATTTCTCTGCTGTCCAAATGAACACAATTGTAGGTGCATTTTTATTAATCATGGATTAATGAGCAATTCTTCAAGGAAAATTCTAAGGACATTATCAGAGAGAATGCAAACGTGGAACCAGAGAGAATGAAAAGATCAATTATTAAAAAGCTGTCTGATCTGGGCGCGGTGGCTCACTCCTTTAATCCCAGCACTTTGGGAGGCCGAGGCAGGCAGATCACTTGAGGTCAGGAGTTGGAGACCAGCCTGGTCAACATGGCAAAACCCCATCTCTACTAAAAATACAAAAAAAAACATTAGTCGGGCTTGGTGGTGGGCACCTGTAATCCCAGCTACTCAGGAGGCAGAGGCAGGAGAATTGCTTGAACCTGACAGGCAAGATTGCAATGAGCCAAGATCATGCTATTGCACTCCCTCCTGGGCAACAAGAGCAAAACTCTGTCTTGAAAAAAAAAAAAGCTATCAGTCAGTCTTTTTCTTAAAAACTTTATAAAACCTCTGTGCTTGTCCACAATTATTTTACATCTTGTTCTATATTTCAGCAAAATTGCAGCAAGGAATTCCTCTGCCCAATCCACACAAAATTTCATTCGTCAATTCAGATATTGAAGTTCTCGAGGTAAGGATGCAAATCTCACCTCTTAACTGACCCATTTCTTTTCATAGTAGACTAAGCCTCCTCCTGTTTTGCTTGTTTTTGTTGTTGTCATTGTTTATTTTTGCCCTGCTTTGCTTTTTCCCAGACCAAGGAATTTTATAAACATGTTTAACTCTTAAATAACAATTAACAGAAAGCATTTACAATTGAGTTTAAAAATCAGACCAAGATCAATTTCACTTAGCAGCCAAATTCACAGTATAAGAAGATGGCCTTTAGCATGCTTTATTTTAATTATTCCATAAGACAACCTGTAAGGCTGGGATTATTAGTCCCATTCTACAGATGAGGAAAGCAGGACTCAGAAAGAAGCAGCTCAGGCAGCTGGAAAGGAGCATGGCTGGGACAGGACTGGCTCTTCTGATTCTCTCAGTCAGATGAGTTTTTCCTGAACCAAAGACACACCTCTGAGTTCAAGGATCGAACTGTTTTCTGGCTAATCTTACGAATTAACTTCAGAATACATTTTTTTCTTTTTTATTGGCGTTGTTGTTTGTTTAGGGAGGTGGAAATATGTTTCTAAAGAAATTCTCCAATCCTGTACAGTCCAAGGGTCCCCAGTACCCAGGCCCAGGACCTGTCCGGGTCTGTGACCTGTTAGGAATCCAGCTGCACAGCTGGAGGTGAGTGAGCATTACCGCCTGAGCTCCGCCTCCTATCAGATCAGCTGCAGCATTAGATTCTCATAGGAGCACAAACCCTACTGTGAACTGTGTGTGCGAGGGATCTAGGATGCATGCACCTTATGAGAACCTAACTACTGCCTGATGATCTAAGGTGGAACAGCTTCATCCCGAAACCAACCCCCAATCCCAATCAGTGGAAAAACTGTCTTTCATGAAATCTGTCACTGGTACCAAAAAGGCTGGGGACCGCTTCCCTACACTACTGTGCATGCCCTCTCACCTCCCTGCTTCTCCATACTGCTTCTAAATAGCTAAGTCACATCAGATGACAGTACTCCAAAATGGCCTTTCCTTTGTCTGGGGTGTTCACAAAGCAGGGCAAGGGTAGAGGAGGACCTGACTCTGTAGGACCTGGTAAAGAAACCATCTCTTAGACGGGCATGGTGGCTCAACTTGTAATCCCAGCACTTTGGGAGGCTGAGGCAGGTGGATCACTTGGGGTCAGGAATTTGAAACCAGCCTGGCCAACATGGTGAAACCCCATCTCTACTAAAAATACAAAAATTAGCCAGGGATGGTAGTGCACATCTGTAGTCCCAACTGCTCAGAAAGCTGAGGCACAAGAATCACTCAAACCCGAGAGGCGGAGGTTGCAGTAAGCCGAGATTGCGCCACTGCACTCCAGCCTGGGCGAAGAGTTAGACTTGGTCTCAAAAAATAAAATGATAGAAAAAGAAACCATCTCTTCCTCACCCCTCAGACAAACTCTGACGGGCACAAGGTTTGACATTATCTTCATTGTTCCATTCTTTTCAGGGTTTCCTTTTGATTTCCACCGACCTGAAGTATGAAACATCCTCAAAGCAGCATCCAAGTTTCCATGGTTGGGAAGGTCTGAACCTGATAAGTGGATGGTGGAGGGGGAAGTCAGCCCCTTGATTGCTGGTTTACAAGTCACCCCAGGCAGTAAATGGTCCTTAATCCCACAGCTACTGTAAACCCAAAAGGGGAAGACAGTACACACTAGAATTGTAAAGCCCTTGTGAATTGCTTAGGCAGAAAGTTTTCTTTCTCAAGCCTTCAGGAACCTAGATTAAGGCAGACTGTGTTAAAGGGCTAAATAGAGGTATCTGAATGTGAGTGTAGGTATGCTGTGTATGCCTGTGTTTATGTTTGTTTGTTTGTTCGTTTGCTTGGGACAAGAAAGATTCTGGGACAAGAGCTAGGCATGTACTTCTGACCAGGTGGGTAAGAAACTCTAAGCCTGTATTTGTATTGGTCATTCTCAGCGGAGATCCCTTAGGCCCTCTGTGCGTTTTCCCGTCTGCATATTGGATTTCACATTTTATATTCACGGTTACTGTCTTCTGTGTTTAATTAAAATTGTTTTCTATCAATTTCAATCTTGGTTTTTTTAATTTAAGAAATATCCTGCCCTGAAGTTTTTAAAAATAAAAGACAGAAAAAAGCAGAGACCGAGGTTGTACAGATGTCAAGGCTTGATTTTCAAAGAGAATTCTTTACCTCTGAAATCTTTCCAAAAAGAAACAGGGTAACCACAGGAAACTCTAGAAGTTGTGTCACTTCAAGTTTTAGGATTTTTCACCCTCAACAGATTCAATGAAATGACAGTGCAGAGTACTAAACCCAAACAATCCATAATTGACGATGATATTAATGTGTCAGAGCACCTAATCAATAGGGAGAAATTGGGGCAGAAGAGAAGAAAAGCAGAACCAGTGTAGATAATGTAAGAAATGAATGGCAACCACAGACTGTTTTTGCAGCACTTACAGTCTAGTCGGGGAATGGAAGGAGGAGTGCTGTGTATGGAGTGCTCGCCATGTGCCAAGCCCTGTGCTGATTACCCCTCCAGTGTCACTTCATTTAGTCTTCTACTCAAGAAAGAATTACAATCCCATTTTAGAGATGATGAAACAGAGATAAGAGGGGTTAATCACATCAAGCCAATAAATGGCACAAATAGAAATTGAATCCAAGTCTTTCTAATCCCAAAGTTGCAGTTGTTTACATGAGGCGGGACTCGAAACTGAAATCACTTAAAGCTTGCTTATCACTATGAACAAGAGACATGGCGTATACAAGCATGATCAAAGAGATCTTGATATCAAAGGAGGCTAGACTGTGAGTTCTGGTGATCCATAAGGGCTGTGATTTGATCATTTTGTAGTACATGTCTGGCCATAATAGATGCACCCACAAGTGTTTGTTGGAATAAATGATAAACTGTCATGCTTCATTCTTTGGGATGCTTTTTTCCGACAAAAAAAAAGTTATTTGATGTATATCCAGATTCATTCTGAAACATAAATGTTCAGCTATGGTATTTATTCAAACGAGTTTTCTTTCTCACCTGCCGGCTTATCTTTTACCCCTCCCTGCTGGAGTTGTAAACTCCAAGCTGATGCACTGGACCTGACCCATACTCAAGGTGTTTTCATAAGCTGCTGAAAGGCATTTCCAAAACAAAACTAAAAACTCCTGGATTTTGCTTAGCTGTAGCTTAGAGGAAATCGACCAATAAAGATCCCAAAGGGAGGTAGAGGAAGGTGGTGAGGGATAACATGGGGAGAAATGCCAGATATAGTATGCACCTAAATTTAAATAAATTAATTTTTTAAAAAATCCCAAAGGGAAACACTAGAGGACAGTGTGACTTAACCAGAGGAAAGACATTGGCCTGAAGAGTTTCGAGCCTCGACGCTTGCCGTCGCTCATCCTGCGGCAGCGCTAGTCGCGCCTGCGCTGTGGTTCTTGGAAGGCGGTGCTCTGGGAAGCCGGACAACGCGGCGGCGGCTCTTCACAGCGTAGCCCCGGTTTAGCTATCGTTGTCGCCGCCATGAGTCGCAACTATAATGATGAGCTACAGTTCTTGGAAAAAATCAATAAAAACTGCTGGAGGATCAAGAAGGGCTTCGTGCCCAATATGCAGGTGAGGCGGAAGAGCAAATGGTTGGGCCTTCCCTGAACCTTCCCCCGCCCGGCCAGCGTCCACCGCGCCCTCCGGACCTCTCTCGACCCCTGGGTCCACCCTTGCCCCTTGCAAAGTTTCCCTCATCCCCTCCTTCTCCCCTCACGGTTCTGGGACCGCCCAACCTGTATGTCCCAGATGGAGACTTGAGGGCTCAGGACCTCCCGCCAGGAGAGGTCTCCGAACCGCGAGAACAGCCTAAGCGCGATGTGTATGGGGAAGCCAAATAAATACGAAATTGGGGTTTCCAAAGCGTTTTCATAGATCAGTCTCGTAAACACTTCGTTTACGTTCCTGGTCTTGAGAAACTTCAGGTGGGACTCCAGCGTGGGACAGCCAGCCCCGGGTCCCATTGCTGGGACTGGAATTCACCACCTCTGAGTCATGCTGGTAATTTATATAACGTTTACAGACCTTTGTTCACTGAATCAAATTTTCAGCATTCAGTCTTCCATGTTGCTTTTTAATAAAGCGATGTCATTTCTTGCAGTAACACAGGGCAGGGCTTTTTTGATTTTAATACGTACTTCACAGAAGGACCTCGAGGATCTGTCGGTGACACAGCTTCCTCTACCTACCTAGGAAGAAGCTTAGCCAGGACTTGGTGCCTGGTTTACTACTTTTTCCTCTGATGTCCCAGATGGAGACTTGAGGACTCAGGATCATCAGACAGTTGAAAACCTGGGCTCTGTATCTCTCAGGCTTCATCACCATCTGCATTCATACTTTTTATTAATGTGAAAAAAGAAAACATTTGTGAAGTTTTGCAACTCGTTTTTAAATAGTTTTTGAAATCCCTTAAGGTGCCAAGTCCGTCTTGGTAAACAGTTCCCAATAGCCACTCCACTCTTTTATTCAGAATCAAAGCTTATTGAGTTTCCCTTGTTGGCAGGTCACTTACACTGAGGGGAGAAAAAGCCCACAGAGATTAATATATGTTCTGTTTCCTGTTTGGCCACTTTATTTATGTGGAAACCGATACCCTGCAGGAAGGAATAGAAAATCTAACTTGGGGGCAGCGCAGTGGTTCACGGCCTGTAATCACTTTTGGAGGCCTGGTGGGAAGATCCTTTGTGCCTAGGACATCGAGACTGGCCTGGGCAATATAGTGGGACCCCGTCTCTACAAAAAAAAAAAAAACAACTTTTTTTGAAATGCACCTGTAGTCGCAGCTACTTATGAGGCTGAGGCAGGGGAATCACTTGACCCTGGGAGATCGAGGTGCAGCGAGCCATGATCATGCAAACTTCACTCCAGCCTGGGTGACAGAGTGAGTCTCCAAAAAAAAAAACCACACACGACATGATTGTAGGATATAATAACACAGACTGTCATTGTCTAGCAGGTGTTCTGACTCAACCTTTGATGCTCACACCGTTGCTCATTTTATCTAGGGGCAAGTCTAATTTTGCTTGGCAGTTCTGGGTTAAGTATGTATGCAGCACTTTACTACCACTTTTCCTTTGGGAATAGAGACTTGAAATGTTGATACATTGATCTTAAAACACTATTGACGTCTAAGAATGAATTGTGCTTTCATCCTCATGGGAGCAGTGAATTTCACACCGATAATCATCTCTGTTACTAAATCTTCATTTCTCCATCAAGACCCACATGTTGCACTAAAAATTTCTTTTTGTTCCCTTAAAACGCTCCCCTCCCGTCTTTATGTCATTTTTGTGTTCAATTCCTAGATGTTCTGCTGCACCAGTGAATGTCTCTTGTATTTAAAGAGCCAGCTCAGCAGGATCTCTGTGAAGCCTCTCCTAGCTTCCTCCTAAACTGTTGAGCCACTTCCTCATCAGATTCTTTCATAGCACTGTGTACTTACATTATGGCACTTGTCTCATTACACTCTGATATTCTTATCAGAGTATAAGGGCTGTATTGTGCACTAGAAGTCATCTTTCTGTTAAAAACTGCATTCAGTTGATTAAGTGTTAAATCTTTGGTTCTCCGTTACTGGACAGCTCCTTCAAAATATTTGACCTGTGATAAAAATGTTCAGCTCTTTATTGTTACTTAAGTATGTCGTCCGTTGCCTTTTGTGTTCCACCTCTATTATCAAGCTTTAAAATTGTATAGTTTTTTAAAATTTTATTTATTTTTGGAGACTGAGTCTTGCTGTGTCACCCAGGCTGGAGTGCAATGGCATGATCTCTGCTCATTGCAACCTCCACCTCCTGGGTTCAGCAGTTCTCCTGCCTCAGACTCCTGAGTAGCTGGGATTACAGGCGCGTGCCACCATGACCAACTAATTTTTGTATTTTTAGTAGAGACGGGGTTTCACCATATTGATCACGCTGGTCTTGAACTCCTGACCTCATGATCCACCTGCCTCCACCTCCTAAAGTGCTGCAATTACAGGCGTGAGCCACCGTGCCTGGCCTATAGATTATTTTTTTAAATTATATAGCTTATAGAACTTAGCATACAACTACATAGCTGCATGTTAAATTTTTCTTCTCACTATTTACCTAACTAGAGATTTGTAAGTCATCACTAGAGCACAATAAAGTGTAATTTGCTATTGGCTTAAACACACAATAAATATACTAAGGTCAGATGACTTCATGAGAACTTGAGTTTTTTATTCATCTGGGTTTTTTTGTTTCTGTTTTTGTTTTTCAAAAATCCATTGATATTTTAGAAGCCTGAGGATTAAGACCTTTGGGCTGTGTCAGAGCATAATTGGAAGGCTTTTCTTAATCACACAGAAAGATGCTTGATCTGTTAAATTCTTAAATGTGGCTTTGCGAATATGATAATAAACGAAACAATTTTTGAACATTGCAACATTTTTCTTAAGGTATATTTTAAGATGGGAGCAGCTTATTGTCTTTGATAGGAAGTTTTCTGCATGCTTAAGGTAATGTGGAAGTGTTTCATAAAGAGTAAAGTACAGTAAACATGGCATACAGTATATTCTGTCCAGTACCTGTGCTTGTCATACGTGTACTCAAACATTGTTTTCCACTTTCTTTGGTACCAGGTTGAAGGCGTTTTCTATGTGAATGATGCTCTGGAGAAACTGATGTTTGAGGAATTAAGGAATGCCTGTCGAGGTGGTGGTAAGTACATTAGAGTTTCCCTTGTGTTAGTATCGTAGTGCCTTCCCTCTGGCCTGAAAAAGTGGTAACTCAAATAATTGTAATTTTAAAATCTTACCAAGGGGTAATTACAAGTTAATATAAAACCAGAATAACTTACTTATTTGTGATCACATTGTTAGACGGTTGGCGTTATAGAAGGATTTGAAGCTGGGTGGAACTTGTTCCTCAGCTAACCTTGAACGGTAATAGCAAGACCTACCATTTGTTTTGCACTTACTAGGTACCAGGCATTTTACTAGGTGCTTTGCATAGATTATCTCATGTAATACTTACAGCAACCCTAAAAGGAAGATACTTCCAGTTTACAGATGTGTAAGTCAAAACTCAGTGAGGTTAAATAATTTTAATTTGCCCAAGGTCACATAGCTTTTTGGTGACAGAGCCAGAATTCAGATCCAGGAGTGTCTGATTTCAAAGACAGTGTTCTTAACCAGTACACTAATTACTGAACTTGTTATTTCATCCATAAAATCATTACACCTATCTTGCAGGGCTGCAGCAAGGTGAGATAAAATGCATAAAGCTCTGTGATAATCTAATGGTGATGATATAGAAATCATCTAATGTTAGCCCTTTCATTTTCTAGATCAGCAAACTAAAGCCCTCTCTCCCCAACCAAGGTATGCCCACTTGTCTAAAATAACACAGCTGCCAAGTGGCAGAAATGGGACTGGAGCCACATATCCCTTGATTCTCAATGCAGTGTTCCAGCTCTTCCACGTAGCCCTTCTTTGTCACTTAGCATAAACCAGCATTGATTTTCTTTATAGATAATGTGAACTACTGAAATATTTTTTAGAATATTAATAACATAAAATTTGGTAATTATATTTTACATCTCCCAGTACATTTGCAAGCAACCTTCTCATGGTATACGCAGAACACTAACAGCACGTTTGTGACTATCTTTTCTGTGTGTATACTTCCTTCTTGAAGAAGCTGCCTTCCATCCTGAATCTCAAACATCCTTCTAGCCTCTGTTGTCTTAGTAGCCCTAATGACTACCTCTTCATGTTTTACAGTCTAGAAGCATGAATATAATTAATGCTAAAAATCAAGTGTGTCATCTTTTCTAATACTCAATTTTTGTCTTCAGGTGTTGGTGGCTTCCTGCCAGCCATGAAACAGATTGGTAATGTGGCAGCCCTGCCTGGAATTGTTCATGTGAGTCAGAGTTCAGAGCTTTAGTCATTTATATTTCTTAAAGTCCACTGAATGGTTGAGTGGCCATGCCTGATAGTGGTGTCATTTAGACAATGACCATTGGACAGCCAGACATAACCATGAAGCCAGGCTCAGCGGCTTATGCCACTTCCAACACTTTGGGAGTCCAAAATGAAGGATTGCATGAGCCCAGGAGTTCAAGACCAGCCTGGGCAACATGGCAAGACCCTGTCTCTACAAAAAAATTAGCCAGGTGTGATGTCCCATGTTTGTAGTCCCAGCTACTCCGAATGCTGAGTGTGAGGGTTGCTAGAGCCCAGGAGTTTGACACTGCAATGAGCCATGATCACGCCACTACCCTTTTAGCCTGGACAACAGTGAGACCCTGTCTCTAGAAATAAAAAATAAAAAGAAATAACCATGGACCTAAAGAAATAATTGAATCTGGATGGCATTTCAGTTTCTGGATGCCTTTGGCTAGAATCTATAAGTGTTCAAGAACCTTTGAAGTAGTTTTTATGTTTTCTTGTTTCTTTATCATGGTAACATCATTATTCCTGGATCAGTGTACCACCATTGTAAGTTTCACTGTGGCCCTATCAAGAGGATCATTGAAGAAGAAATGGAAAGAAGTTTAAGGGAGAGGACTGAGGGGAGGAAGAGAGGACACCATAGCTATTCATAAGACCCCACCACAGTCTAACACTCATATTCTATCATTAGAGGTAGATGTTGAAAATGGATCTATTTGGCAGACATTTTTGAGGTCTTCTTTATGCCAGTTACCATGTTTGGCACTTGATAGGGGGAATGAAATGGTATGGCTTGTGCCTATTAGGAACTTGTTAGTGCCTGGTTTCCATATATGCTATGTTTGACCTGCATTCTTCCTGAGTCAGGGTCCTTTTCTAGGCTGTGTGTAGAAAATCTACAGCGTTTATACCATCAAATGGATTACAATTGTCTGTGATTACTTAAAGTAATGACCTGTATAAATCAGTTATTTTCCTCTTCTTAACCTGACAAACCAGTTTGTCAGTGTCTTAAGATTATTTTTTAAAGTTAATAGTACATTAAGCTTAGTATTTGTTACTCCTGTATCATGTTATTTTGAGGCTTTTCTGTTTTGGATTTCCTTAATTAACATTTAGAACTTATAAAAAGGTTTTTTTCTCACTGTATTTAGCTTTGTGATTAGGTGTTCTTAATGATTTCTGTCAATAGAGAAGATTTTGTGAAAACAAGAGTCTTGATTTAGGAAGCTTCAGCCTGCAGCCTGAGAATCAGTGTGAGGTCCATCAGGCAAGCAGGTGGCAGGTCAGAACCGCTATATTTATTTTCTAATTCTCTTTCAGCGATCTATTGGGCTTCCTGACGTCCATTCAGGGTATGGGTTTGCCATTGGAAATATGGCAGCCTTTGATATGAATGACCCTGAGGCAGTGGTATCCCCAGGTAAGGTCCCTGTGCACGTCTGCTGTTAAGTGTGTAGCTTTTCTTTATAGGCCACAGCCTTTGGGAAACAGAGCACTTCTCTCCATGTACATGAGTCAGTCTCATCATGTTCTGTCATTTTTTTCTTTGACATTTACTGCAAGTATTGATTGTGGATACTGAGAGGCTATTAAAGCATCAGGCAAAGCATATTTTTATTGAAACTTTTGGAAGGCTTCTACCAAATGTCACTGTATTAAGCAAACTGGCAGATTTTTTAATCTTTGTAACTCAGTTACCTCGTGGACAGTTTGCATTAATGACCACACAGTATTAGTAGATTAGATGAGTTCGGGTCTGTAAAATATTTAGAACAGTGCTAAGCACATAGAACATATTCAGTAATATCACCATTGTTTTTCAGTGATAACATTGAATATACAGAAGGTTGTATACGCCTTCTGCTGTGGTTATGGGGTGCTTTCAATGAAAACATTCTATACCAGAAGTAATATCTTTGCTGTTAAAGAGTGTCAATTTATAAACGAAGTTTAAATGACATCTTGAGAGTTCTACTTCTAGCAGTGGTGGACTAGGTTGTTTCAGACCAATCCCTTGCTGAGAATAATGAGAAAGGCTAGATAAAATATTTTTTCTTAAATCTGTTTGAAGACAGAAAATCTGCTAAGACAGTAAGAATTTGCACGGTCAAGATCTAGAGGAAAAGAAGAAAAAGGTCCAGATAGGTGGGCCCTACATGTAGCGCTGTTTTGAGGTGACTGCAAATTTCAGTCAGTAAGAATATACATTATTTGAATGATCCAATAACAAACTTGACACCTTGACCTCTAATATATATGTGTGGCTGTGTGTTTATGTGCACATGCATTGCTGTGCAGCCAGGCAGTGCAGAGTTTACCAAAACTGACCACATGCTGAGCTGTAAAGCAGGTGTCAAATTTGAAAGCATTGGAATGATATAGACCAGCAGTTCTCAAACTTTTTGCACTCAGGACCACTTTAATAAAAATTATTGAGGTTTGAGCTCAAAGACTCTCATCAATGTTTACCTTATTAGAAATTAAAACAAAATTTTTAAGACAGGTATACATAAGTACATGCTTCATTGTCCATTAGAACAAAGATGTTATGTCATATAGCTTTTGAAAAAATCTCACTGTACAGTGATGGGAGAATATGAATAAAATAGGCAAATAATGTCTTAGTATTATAAAATGAATCTTACAGACCTGAAATGGTCTTCCCCCTAACTCCCACCCCAGGGTCTCTGGACCACACAGAACCACTCATGGGACAGACCCACAGGGCCCAGCCTGGGAGTGTGTTAGGCCAGGTGGCCAGTGACCTGCAGAGGGCTCCAGTGCCTGTTCCCAAGAGGTAGAAGCCCACCTTCTGTCTTCTGAGAAGCTCTGAGTCGGGTCCTGTTCTGTGATGACCATCCTCATCCCCTCCCCTACATGTGTACTTGACATTTTCTAAGAAAATAGATCTTAAATGTTTTCACCAGAAAAAACAGAAGGTAGGTAACTGTGAGATCATGAGTATGATAATTAGTTTGATTGTGGTAATTAGTTCTCGATGTATATGTACATTGTGTACACCTAAATATATACAGTTTTTATTTGCCATTTATTTGCCAATCATCTCTCAAGCTGGGGGTAAATGGTTTAAAAAATGCTTATGGGCTGGGCGAAGTGGCTCACACCTGTAATTCCAGCATTTTGGCAGGCTGAGGCAGGAGGATCACTTGAGCCCAAGAGTTTGAGACCAGCTTAGGCAACATGGTGAAACCCCATTCCTACAAAAAACACAAAAGTTAGTCAGGTGTGGTGGCACATACCTGTAGTCCCAGCTCCTCAGGAGACTGAGGGGAGAGAATTGCTTGAGCTCGGGAGGTAGAGGCTGCAATGAGAGTTTAGCCTAGGTGACAGCAAGACTCTGTCTCAAAAAAAAAAAGTCCTTATGTCTAAAAATTTGAGGTTACTGTTAATGTCCTTTTTGAGTGGAAACATGTAGCCTTAAATGCACAAATTAGGAAAGAAGAAAGGCTGGAATATCAGTGATCTTAGAAAGTTAAAGAAAGAGCAACAAATTATACCCTAAAAAAGTAGAAAGATGGAAATAATTCGGAGTAAAATTAATGAAATGTAAAGATATATGATCGAAAGGACCAACAAAGTCAAAAGTTGATTATTTGTAAAGACTGAAAAAAATTCATCAACCGCTGACAGCAGTAGTCAAAAAAGAGAAGCACATTTTAATCTCTTGTTTTACATGTTACTCATTGCTGCCTCCCTGGCCCATAAAGTGCCTTTAGTATGTATCTTACTTTAGATTATCTTGGTGTCATCAAGCTTTATAGAGAACCACTTTGTTGTCTACTTTAAAAAATAGTTATCTTTAAAAGAATGAGTATCTTTCTAGCCCTATATTAATGGTGAGAAACTGAAGGTAACAGTGCCTGACCTCCTGGTTTTGCTAACTTTTCTCTATTTTGTAGGTGGTGTCGGGTTTGACATCAACTGTGGTGTCCGCTTGCTAAGAACCAATTTAGATGAAAGTGATGTCCAGCCTGTGAAAGAGCAACTTGCCCAAGCTATGTTTGACCACATTCCTGTTGGGGTAGGATCAAAAGGTGTCATCCCAATGAATGCCAAGTAAGAGCACACATTTCCAGTAAATTGAATGGGAGGGATAGTAACCACATGACCTTCAGCTTCCTTTCCAGTGCAGTACACTTGAGAGATGAGGATTGTTCAGTTACTTTTCAGGAAGTAGTGAGAATTGTTTTTTCAGCAGGAGGTTCAGCGCAGTTTTTGGAGACATTAGTCAACTGATGTTATAACAGCCTTTGACATAGAGTAGTATTTACAATAAAATCATATCCACCAATGTTTATCAAGCACTTTCTATGTGTAAGGCACTGAGCATTGATTGTATCATTTCATCTAGACAGTAACCCTACTATTATCCCTAACTTACAAGAAAGAAAACTGAGGTTTAGAGAGGTAATAAGCTTAGTGCCAGGCGTGGTTGGGATTACAGACTCCCAGCACTTTGGGAGCCAAGGCAGGAGGATTGCTTGAGTCCGGGAGTAAAAGATGAACCTAGGCAACATAGTGAGACCTCGTCTCTTAAAAAAAAAAAAATTAGCTGGGCATGATGGCTTGTGCCTGTAGTCCCACCTACTCAGGAGGCTAAAGTGGGAGGATCCCTTGCAAGCCCAGGAGTTCAAGGCTGCAGCGTGTTGAGATATCAGTACTGTACCTCAGCCTGGGTAACAGAGTGACCCTGTCTCAGTTTTTTTTTTTTTTAATCTTAGTAGGTGATATCAGTATTCAAACCAAGGATCCTTTGACTTCAGAAACTATATTCTGAATCCCACTGCCTTATGTCATTAGCCTATTTAACCGCAACCTTCCTTTTTGAATGATAGCAAGATGTGTTCTTTGGGTAAGTAGAGAATTAAATGTAATGCTATAGTGTATCTCTCGGATGGCCATAGACCTTACTGTGTCATAGCTTATGCAAAGCAGTGTACCCTAAATTTTGCCGAGTACTTCAATAGCAGAATAGTGTGCTAGGTATGTTTCTTTAATATTTTGCTTTATCCTTCAAATTTATGTGAATTTTGCATTCGAATCAAATGTGTACATAATAGAAAAAATGTGTTTTTAGCTGTTACATAAGTTTAGCTGTTACAAGTAACAGCTAAAAACATGTTTTTTCTATTATGTACACATTTGATTAGAATGCAAAATTCACATAAATTTGAAAGACAAAGCAAACTCCTCCCAACCACCCAACCAAGAAAACACACACACACATTTGAAGTAAAATCGATATACTTGAAAGATACTTGGTCTGTGATTTCGCGTGATCCCTGACATGCAGCCCCAATTTGAAAAGCATACTTGGAACACACAAATAAATTTCAGACATCTTTGCAAACATTTTATGTAGGAATTTTGTCCAAATAATACTGAAATGAGGCTATTCTGGGCACACTGCCTCTGGGGTAGCCTGGCTCTCCAAGGAGTAGTAAAAAATAATAATAAAAATAATAATATTGAAATGGGCTGTCATCTGGGGTAGTGGGGAGAGAACATTGAAAAGTGTAGTTTTTCCTGCCAGTGTTTTAGAAGACAGTGTTTAGAGGACCTTAGATGAAGATTAAAGTTTGTTCCCACTAAGGGTTTAATATACGTGTACCTCAAGCTTCAAAATGGAGGTATAGTAAGTCACTCAGAACTTTTGTGAAGATGTGAATAGAGCTTAAAATTTAACCTGTGTTGGCTGGGCTTAGTGGCTCACACCTGTAATCCCAGCACTGTGGGAGGCCGAGGTGGGCAGATCATGAAGTCAGGATTGAGACCATCCTGACTAACATGGTGAAACCCCGTCTCTACTAAAAGTACAAAAAATTAGCCAGGTGTGGTGGCGTGCACCTTCAGGAGGCTGAGGCAGGAGAATCGCTTGAACCTGGGAGGCAGAGGTTGCAGTGAGCCGAGATCGTGCTACTGTACTCCAGCCTGGGTGACAGAGAGAGATTCAGTCTCAAAAAAAAAAAAAAAATTAACCTGTGTTGTTTGAGGAATTCTAGATACCTTCATTTATTTGACCGTAATTCTTTATAAATTATTAATCAAGTTGTGTAGCTGGTCAAATTAGTGGTAGAGAGTGATAGCTGATTCAGGTTACGAAGTTTTGGTGTATGTTTTTTTTTTTTTTTGTCTGCTTAATCACTACCTCATGGAATTCAGAATCAGAGAGGCAAACTGAATATAAAAAAGACCTGAAAATTAACAAAGCTGTATAAGTGTCAAATAGAACTATAATCATGTCTAATAAGGCATTTACTATTTTATATTGCAGTTATTTATGTGACTGCATTCCTCAAAAAAAAACTAGTTACTGAGAGCTTAAACTTTCTATCTGACTCAAGGAACACAGGAGATAGTAAATGTCCAGTTTTCCTCTGCTCTTTAAAGATGTGGTCATCCTTAGGTTTTGATCTGCCTTTGCTGTGAAATGACTAGCACCTTTTATACTCACCCAGAGACTTGGAGGAGGCCTTGGAGATGGGGGTGGACTGGTCCTTAAGAGAAGGGTATGCCTGGGCTGAAGACAAAGAGCACTGTGAGGAGTATGGAAGGATGCTGCAAGCTGACCCCAATAAGGTCTCTCCAAGGGCTAAGAAAAGAGGCCTTCCTCAGGTAACTCACTTTGGAGGGGCAACATGTTAATTTTTTTCTCATATTTTGTTTTTGTTGGGGAAAAAAATCTCTCTCTTACATTTAGCAAACATATTCTCAGGTTTCTTTATGGTATATCAAAAAATACAAATTTGTTTATGCTTCATTTTTATTTAAAAAAAAAAAACTATCAGGGCTGGATGCGGTGACTCACACCTGCTTTGGGAGGTCAGCGAGGAAGGATTGCTTGAGGCCAGTAGTTCAAGACTAGCCTTGGCAACATAAGGAGACTTTGTCTCTAAAAAATTTTTTTAAAAAAAGCACATGCCGGTAATCCCAGCTGCTCAGAGGCTAAGATAGGAAGATCACTTGAGCCTAGGAGTTTGAGGCTGCAGTGAGCTGTGATCATGCCACTGCACTCCAGCCTGGGTGACAGAGCAATCAGGAGCTTGCAAATTTTCATAAAATAAATAATGAATTAGAAGTGAATGGAAGAAAAATAGAATATAAGGTTTATATGTTAAAATTATATATATACATACTTTGACAGTCTACAAATGGTATCCATGAGATAAGAATATACTAGATGTTTGAAATTACAGCTAGTTATGAAGGCTTTGCCACTAATTCATTGTGACACATGGGCAAGACTCTCTTCTTTGGATCTCATTTTCTTCTAGAAAAGCGGAATGGTTAAAACTAGGCAACCTCTAAAGACTCTTCCAGAACTGACATTCTCTGGTTCTCTAAATCATCTATTGATATTAGCTCTAGGTGTGGTATATGTTCTTTCAGTTATAGATAATGGTGGATATCCATGAACTCATAGGTGTTTTAAAAATCATTTGAACTTGGATCTTGTCTAAGTGTCAACATTCACCAACATTCATCCCAAAATTTGACTCTTTGTGGTATTTTAAATATCCCATGAACCATTTAAAGGCTTGATTTTTTTTATGAAGCTTTTTTCTTTAAATTAATTTGTTTTACTCTAAGTTCTGGGATACATGTGCTGAACGTGCAAGTTTGTAACCTAGGTATACATGTGCCATGGTGGTTTGCTGCACCTATCAACCCATCATATGGGTTTTAAGCCTCACATGCTTTAGGTGTTTGTCCTAATGTTCTCCCTCTTTTTTCCCCCCAATCCCCTGACAGGCCCCAGTATGTGATGTTCCCTTCCCTGTGTCCATGTGTTCTCATTGTTCAGCTCCCACTTATGAGTGAGAACATGCGGTGTTTGGTTTTCTGTTCCTGTGTTTTTTTATATGTGTATACCAAGCATATAATGATACAATAAAATTCAGGAGCTAGTCTACATTATTTTGTTGTGTGGACTATTGTTGTAAACGAAGCACTTGTACAGCTTAGGAATTTTTTTGTTACTGGAACACTATGTGTTATTTTGCTGTTAGTTTGTTTTTGTCTTTTAAATAGATTAAAACAAAAACTAGAATAAAAACTATCTTATCAGACATTTTTACATTTGCAGTTGGGGACCCTGGGAGCAGGCAACCATTATGCAGAAATCCAGGTTGTGGATGAGATTTTCAATGAGTACGCTGCTAAGAAAATGGGCATCGACCATAAGGGACAGGTGTGTGTGATGATCCACAGTGGAAGCAGAGGCTTGGGCCACCAAGTAGCCACAGGTATATTCTAGACTTCATACCAAATTGTGCATTTTACAGGCAACCAGATAGAAATTTAAGAGAACAAAAACCCTGAAATATACTGCATGGGTTTTATCCTGAGTCCTCAACAATTAAATAACTTAAACAAATTAACTTTACTGGGCTATAACTTTCTTGTCTAAAAAAGAGTATAATAATTATTTTATATGGGATTATCATGGAAAGTTAATAATATGTATAAAGCACTTAAGTCAGTGTCTGACAGTAAGCATTCAATAAATGTTAGTTGCAGTTATCGTTATATTTACTCTTAAGGGTTACTATCTGGGCAAGAAAGAGCAAGAAAATATTTGAACAGTGGAATTTATGAAATAGGCATTCATTTAGCAAGTGATGTATGTATTATATACCTGCTCTGCAACATTAGGTGTTACGGTGGATTTGCTGACAAAATAGGCAGATACTTTGCACTCAGACTGTCTCATGAAGTAAAGGTCGTGTTCATTTGAAAGAAAATGTAAATATTAAAAGGTAGCAATTAATAATATAGGGGAGACAAACAAAACACATTTAGGAAAAATATTTTGGAGATGGCTTCATGGATCCAGTGTTGAGCTTTGACAGTCTACAAATGGTATCCATGAGACAAGAACAGTTTGGACAATTACACACAAAGAACATTGGTGACAAAAAGGCAGCATGAACAAAAGCAGGAAGCAGAGAAAGAATGGATAGGTCCTTTTGGATAGCTTGGAGGATGTGTGAGAGTTTATGAATCAATGAAAAAGTATATAGACACCTGGAAATTGTTATAAGCTTTAAATTTCATGTTACAGATCAGCCTCTAGTCCATTTTATTTTGTGAGAATTTAATAATTTGTGCCAGCCTGACCCTTTGGACTATTTAATCTAGCAGATGTATGAAGTGTTGACTAGTATTCCAGAGCATTCCACTGAGTGCTTCTCTGCAGTTTGTCATGAATTTGATTAACCATGACGGTAACACAATGTATTTTACTACTACATACTGAGAAAGGAGTAATTGAGACAGTTTTGTGGCTATTTGTTTACATATCCCATTCTCTTTCAAGTTCCAAGAGGACGAATGTTGATTTTGTGTCTCACATACTGTCACTGCACTCTGAAAGATTCTCACATTCATCTTGACTGAGCAAATAGATGAACTCAGAAACAAAGAGAAAGTTGTCTTTCACTTGTTTTTTTGTGGAATGAGTTTGAATGTAGCCTACCTTTCTGCAGTAAATCTGAACTCTTCATTTAAGGGAAACCTAACTGGTTTGGACTTTGCTGCTCTCATTCCAGATGCTCTGGTAGCTATGGAGAAGGCCATGAAGAGAGACAAGATTATAGTCAATGATCGGCAGTTGGCTTGTGCTCGAATCGCTTCCCCAGAGGGTCAAGACTACCTGAAGGGAATGGCAGCAGCTGGGAACTATGCATGGGTCAACCGCTCTTCTATGACCTTCTTAACCCGTCAGGTACAGTTGAAGTTGCTTTTCTGTCTGAGTCATTCATAATGAAGTTATGTGCTTTAAAACATGGTGCAATTCAATCAAGCCTAAGGTGTTTGGTTTTGGTGACATCTTAAATAATCAGAGTATCAGGCATAAGGAATGAGAGGAGAATCAAAATTATTCCTAGAATTTGTCTTGAACATCATAGAGAATAGGAGTACCATTTGACTAAGATTCAGAAGGCTGGGGAAGAAGCAGTTTTGAAGGATGGGATCAAAAGTAGCCAGGCAGCTTTTTAACCAAAGATGAAAATGATGTGGTGGCATTTGCTGTGTGGTCTAAAAGAGAGCTTTTGTCCTTTATGTAAAGATAATCTTACTGCTATTTTTGAATGTTTAAATCTTTTACCCCCTTCAGAACAGACTACCTGAAATCAGTAAGATAAGTCACAAAGAGTTGAAGATAAGTCTGAAGTTCTGGCTGCTTTTAACTTCTACATTTTCTGCTAGGCTTTTGCCAAGGTCTTCAACACAACCCCTGATGACTTGGACCTCCACGTGATCTATGATGTTTCTCACAACATTGCCAAAGTGGAGCAGCATGTGGTGGATGGAAAGGAACGGACACTGTTAGTACACAGGAAAGGATCCACCCGCGCGTTCCCTCCTCACCATCCCCTCATTGCTGTTGATTACCAAGTACGTAGCCCTGCATTTGTGGTTTTAAGCAGTGGGAGTATGATTTAGATTGTTGCAAATGTAAATTACATTTAAACCGAAAAGCAGCAATTGTGAAAAGAAAATATTGTGTCACCCATGAGAACAGTGATTTCCAGTCTTCTCTGAAGCAGTAACTCCTCCCCACATCATTTGTGCTTGCAGTGTTGCCATGTGCTAACTAGAAAGTGCTGCATGAAGTATGTATTACTCCACTACTGTGAATTGAGGCCTTTGAATTAGTGGAAGACAGGAGTAACTCAGTTACAGAAGACAGAGTAAACTCAGCCTGTTTCATTTCTCCTATCCTCTTGGTGTCTGGCTGTGGTGGAGTTAGACCCCATAGTCTGCTTGCTCCTTTTACAGATGAGAAACCCAAAACAGAAGAAAAGCCCTTTCCTCAGGATGGTTCTTCTAGTAACGCTAACCTACACTTTTGGATTTTGCTTTGCTCTTATTTTGACTCTTGTCTTCTGCATTTTTACTGGTCCTCACATTTTCACTCTTGTCCTCTTCCTTCACTTCTGAATTGTCAAAGAATCAAGGTACTGTCTTAATAATTGTTTACAAGCTGCATGTTTACAGGTCTGGGTTTCTCCTGCAATTCTCCAGTGCAGAAGAAAATTTAAATTTTTTGCCTAAAAAGCTTATGCTTTTCTGATTTTTAACATGTTTGGCTTATGTGCATCCTCAGCTCACTGGACAACCAGTGCTCATTGGTGGCACCATGGGAACCTGTAGTTATGTTCTTACTGGCACTGAACAGGGCATGACTGAGACCTTTGGAACAACCTGTCATGGAGCGGTAAGGAAAACAGAAACTTCCTTAGAAATGTTCTCTTCAGTTTACCTATTGTTTTCCATTTTGACTGGTAAACATAGCCAATTGAACATTAACAGAATTGAGACTTGGGTCTATCCTGTCTTATACTTCAAATCATTCCCCATAATGTATGCTATTTAGTGAACTGATTGGGGCCACCTAGTGTCTCTACCTTAGTGATATCTGGTAGGGTTAGGGACCGTTTCTTATCTCTTGAAGTCCCGAAAATCCAGACTGGGAAATTATCATACTAGTAGAGCTTACTGTAACTGGTTTAAAGTGATGGAACTTTAACTGATGTTAAGAGCACAGTTTATCTCAGTGATTGACTGGACCTGCTCATTTGTTTAATTTGCCCCTTCCTATTGTGTAGGTCCACTCAGGATTGGAAGGATAGGCCCTATTTGCAAATTAGAGCCCATGTGCAGTCTACACACACACACATTTCAAAACACTGCCTCTCATCTTCTAAGCCCAGGGGTCAGTAAACTCTTTCCATAAAGGGTCAGACCATGAATATTCTGGCTTTTGGGACCAGATGGTCTCTGTACCAGCTATTTGGCTATGCCATTTCAGTGCAGAAGCAACCTTAAGCACTGTGTAAATGAGCATTGCTTTGTTCTCATAAAACTAGACCAGGCATGGTTGCTCACACCTGTAATTATAACACTTTAGAAGGCCAGGGCAGGAGGAGCACTTGAAGCCAGGAGTTCAAGACCAGTCTGGGCAACATTAGCGAGACACTGTCTCTACAAAAATTTTTTTGATTAGCCAGGTGTGGTGACACACCTGTAGTCCTGGCTAAGGCAGGGGGATTGCTTGAGCCCAGGAGATAAAGGCTGCAGTGAGTTATGATTATGCCACTTCACTCCAGTCTGGCTGACATAGGGACACCCTTTCTCAAAAAACGAAATTGTTTCTTTTAAAAAGCAGATGGTGGGCCACATTTGGCTCATCCACTATAGTTTAACAGCCCCTTTTCTAAGCTGTCTAGAGTGTTGACCCAGTGTTGAAATGGGAAAGGGAAGAAACTGTCTAGAATACCTTCTCATAGGACAGACCTTCACAAATGTATCTTAACCCTACTTTTTCTCTGATTGTTTCTCATTTCTAGCTGCCTCCCAACTCCTAATTTTAACCCAGTCATTCTCAAAGGGGAGATGAACCCCCTACCCCCATGGGGACATTGGCAATTTCTGGAGGCATTTCTTTATTGTCACGGTTTAGTGGGAGTTGCTATTGGCATTTTAGGGGGTAGAGGCCAAGGATGCTGCCCTGCCCAGGACAGCCTCCCAACAAAGAATTCTGTGGTGCAAAATCCAAAAGAATATGAGGAGGCTTAAAACAAAAGGCATGTTATCAGTTTGATAAAATAAAAACAGATGGGTTTTTAAGCTACTTGTTAGTTTAAGAGAAAAGCAAGGAAAGGGCATATAATCTTAGGGTTTAAAGTAAAGTTCATTCCTTTCCTATTCTAGGGCCGTGCATTGTCCCGAGCAAAATCGCGACGTAATTTAGATTTCCAGGATGTCTTAGACAAATTGGCAGATATGGGAATTGCAATCCGTGTTGCTTCACCCAAACTGGTTATGGAAGAGGTAAGTGAAATTTTGATAAATATTCATTATTCCCCATTTGTAATTTATGCCAGTCTATAGAGATAGAGTTTGGGGTATTACTAACAAATTGTTTGAGTTGTTATTTTTTTTATGACCTCAATTTTGGCTTATCTTTTTTGGTTTATCTTATTTCAGTTTTATATTTTCTTTTCTTTTGGTTGGAGTTAAATTATGAGCCAAGTCCTTAAGAATGATTTTTCACTATTTATATATAATCTCCATCTCCATATTAAGCTTTTCAAAAGTAGTTTTAGCTGACTCTTGCTTTTATACAGTTGTATACTCAGGTTTCAGTTTGAAAGCAAGTTTGAAAAGGAAGGCATAAATGTTTGGGGAAAGTTTTATTGATTCACAGATTTTGTTTAAATTCTGCATATATGTGTACCCATATGTACATATTTAAATTAAAAGCAACATAATTTCTTAAAGATGTAAGAGAAAAGAAAAACAGCCTTCCAGAAACTCAGTGCCCTGACATAGTTATTAGCTTATCTTTTAGAATACTTATTATTGTCAGCTGGGGGTGGTGGCTCACACCTATAATCCCAGCATTTTGGGAGGCCGAGGTAGGTGGATCACTTGAGGTCGGGGGTTTGAGACCAGCCTGATCAACATGGTGAAACCCCATCTCTACTAAAAATACAAAAAGTAGCTAGGTATGGTGGTGGCTGCCTGTAATCACAGCTACTCGGGAGACTGAGGCAGAAGAATCAGTTGAACCCAGGAGGCGGAGGTTGCAGTGAGCCAAGATCATGCTACTGCACTCCAGCCTGGGCAACAAAGCAAGACTCCGTCTCAAATAGAGAAAGAAATACTTATTGTCATACTTTTTTCCTAAATGCTATTTTTTAAAGCTAGTCATAATTAAAATTAATACATGTTTTGTAGTTATTTTAAAAATTTAGCACAGTGTTATGGAATTGTTTGTGTCACTTTTTAAAATCATTGCTGAATATTCTACCAGAGTACCTTTCTCCCTGTAGTAGACATTTAAGTAGCTTCCAAATATTTGCTACTATAAATTGAATTGTAATGAGTATCTTCATGCATGAAGCTTTTTTCCAGTTTTAGTAATTAGAACAAAGTCTCAAAAGTGGAATTACATAGTGGCTCATGCCTATAATTCCAGTAACTTGGGAGGCCAATGCAAGAAGATCTCTTGAGGCCAGGAGTTCAAGATCGGTCTGGGCAACGATTAGCCAGATGTAGTCCTGTCTACTCAGGAGACTGAAGCTGGAGGATAGCTTGAGCCCAGGACTTTGGGGTTACAGTGAGCTATGTGATTGCGCTGCTGCATTCCAGACTGGATGGCAAAGCAAGACTCATCTCTAAAAAAAAAATAAAGAAAAAAAGTGAACTACTGACTCAGAGTATGACAAAGACTTATTTTATAAATAACTATTAATTTTTCCCCTAAAGAATACATGTTTAATTTAAAAGACTTAGAAAATGCAAAGAAGAAAACAGAAAACATTTAGAATTCAATCAGCCAGGAATAACTACAGTTAACATTGGATTTTTGGTTGTTTTTTTTCACCTGTAACACATGATTGTTTCATTCACTTATTAAGCTAACACTTATTAAACATCTGCTATAGTTAGGTACTGTTCTATATGCTAGAGATACTGCAGTGAACAAAAGAAACATGAATCTCTCCCTTGTGGAGCTTTCCAAATAATAAAATATACAGTGTGTTAATGACCATACAAGTTCTGTGAAATAATAATGAAGCAGGGAAAGGTGGGGAGGGGGACAGTTTTAAACAGGTGGTTGGAGAAGACTTCAGTGAGGTGACAATAGAGCAAAGACCTGAAGAGAGAGAGGAAACAGCCTGCCTGGGTATCTGGAGGTGAGCGTTCAAGACAGAGAGAATAGCAAGCACAAAATCTGTGAGCCGAGGTTATGCCAAAGCAGCATGACGAGAGCAAGCCAGAGGGTGATGAGGTCAGAGAGGTAGGGGGCGCCAGAGCATTTGGACTTCTGCTTTTTACTCTGGTTAAAATGCAAACTTTGGAGGATTTTGAACTGAATTGTGACATGATCTGACAAATGTGTTTGCATGTTAATGAGAAGAATCTACAAGAGAAATTATCATGCAGAAAAGAGGGAGGAAATTGCTGGAGAAGTGTCCTTGAATAGATGAGATGGGGACTGATATACAAGTTAATGGGGTTGGTCTTTGCTAGGAGCACAAATAATCCATCCTTTATAAAAGGGGAGAAGAGGCTGGGCACAGTGACTGACATCTGTAATCCCAGCACTTTGAGAGGCTGAGGTGAGATTGCTTAAAGCCAGGAGTTTGAGACCAGCCTGGGCAACAAAGCAAGACCCCATCTCTACAAAAATAAAAAACAATAGCCTGTAGTCTCAATGACTCAGAAGGCTAGGGCAAAAGGATTGATTGAGCCCAGGAGTTGGTGGCAGCAGCAAGCTGTGATTGTGCCACTGGACTCAACCTTGGATGACAGAATAAGACCCTGTCTCAAAAAAAATAAAAGGAGAGAAGGTATAGATACAGATATGTGGGGAAGATAAAGTGAGCACATTTATGAATATTCTGGCTGCTTCTGTGTTTTTTTCAGTGTATTACATAGTAAGGTCAGCAAGTGAGAGTAAGGATCTGAGAGAAGGTATGAAGTACTCATCTAGGAGAGGGATAGTCATTGGCCCAGTGGAATTTTATCTGATTGCCAGGAGCTAGAATCAAGTAATGCTAGGGAGTGATTCAAGCTCCCACAGATAACTGTAGCCAAAGATAGTTTGTGGTATGATGTAATGACTGTAAGATTCAAAACCAGGAGTGCCTAGGGAGAAAGGGAGAATAGAAACAACCATGAAAGCCAGAAAACAACCACCTGTCCCACTTCTGGGACCAATGGCATGACCTGGTTTGGGAGAAAAAACAGCTACCACTTCAGAAAGTTGGAGGTGAAAGTGATATCCTCGACAAAGATCCATGTTTTAGTAAATCAAGAAGGTGAAGGGAATGTTGAAAGAAGATGGGAAGGAGGGGATTTTGCCCCTTCTGTAAGAAGTTCCAGAGGCCACAGTGGGAAGGTTTCAGACATTAGAAGGGAATGGGAGATGGGATAGAAAAGGGTATTATGCACAGAACCGTCCAGGCATCAGTGTGGATGGCCTAAGCTTGTATTGACATGAATAAAAATAAAGTAAGTGTGTGAGGAGATTAGTGCTAATGGTGGCAAGGCAGTATGGGTAGGATGGAAGGGTGGGAATATGACTAGAAAGTCACAGAAATTGTATGTGAGTGTAAGTGCACATATATACACACATATACACATGCACACATACAGTTTTAGTTTTATACATATGAATTTTATAACTAACTTTGAACGTACTACATGTTCATTCCAAAAATTTTGATAACTGCAGAAATATATAAAGAAAATTAAAATTGCCAATAATTCCACCATCAAGAGATAATTACTACTAACATATGATGGTTTGGTGCATTTCCTTCCAGTCAGATACTGCTGTGTGTTTTATTTAATTATATTTACGCATTTTCTAGTTATACAAGTAATGCCTGTTCTTTGGAGACATTTCAAAAAATACAGAAAAAATATAAAACAAGATGAAAGTGTTTTGGAAGCTACCACTGACCAACATCAGGCTTACTCATTTTTTAAATGTTTGCTAATTTGATAAGCGAAAAAACTCCCTGTATTATTTTAGTGTGCATTTATTTAATCACAAGTGAAGTTTGGTGCTTGTAAAGACTGCATTTTCAGTGGACTTGTACAATGTTTAATTCCTCTCCTGCAGGCTCCTGAGTCCTATAAGAATGTGACAGATGTGGTGAATACCTGCCATGATGCTGGAATCAGCAAGAAAGCCATTAAATTGAGACCAATTGCTGTGATCAAAGGATAGAACCTTGGACAGCAGGGCCGCCAGACACCACTGACCCTCTCTGAAGTGAAAGTGGACTGACATGCTCTTCCAACGTCAGACTCAAGTCAGGACAGGTTCCAAAGTGTGCAGCTGTAACTGCTCGTGCCAAAATGGCTGATGGGGAGGCTGCTGCTTTCAGGAGCCAGTGCTTGTAAAATAACCTTCCTGGAAGAGGAACCTTTGGAAAGGGAGGAATATACCTTCTCCTTGGTTGTTCCACAGAGTTTTAGGAAAATCTGTTAGGGGGTAGGTATCAAGAAACTGCCTTACGCAGTCATACAAGTCTTTAGCCATCAGATGGAACTTCTTTACGCCAAGCTCTGTTTACATTCCAAGAGGTGTCATGAAGAAAGTTCTATTAAATAAGGTTTTGGAATGTTTCCTTTCATCCCTTGCTTGTCAGTTTGTCCATTCATCTCCCAATTCAGGCATCACTCCTGCACTGAGCAAAACCCCAAATATCCCTCTTATTTGGGGAGCACCCACGGGGGTTTAATCAGGCTGTTAGATGAATGGGTAGTGGGACACACACTGAAGAGGGAGTTTGTGGAGGTGTGTAAGGAATAGGGACCCAAAAGACAGAATAGTATTTCCTAGCCTAGCTGCCTTTCTTTAAATACAAGACAGCGTTTCTGCTCACTTGCAACGTGGCATCTGCTGGTATCATTAATTAGGCCTGGCCTGGCTAATTTTTTTTTCTTTTAAGTTTTGCACAGCAGTGGCAGAAAACCCTCATCTAAGACTGAATATCTTTACATTTTGTGGTTGAATTATCATAAAAGCATTAAATGACCAAAGCTGTGACATTAACAGCTGCACTGTGTTGAAAAGTTGACTAGTCTTGTGCCACCTAATCAGATTTTTTTACATACGGTGACACCTCAAAAGATTTTAAAGGCTGCAGTTAAAGGTTAATAGGCTTTGGTTGAATGTGAACAGCCAGTCAAATTGAAAATCTTTTTTTTTTCCTAAAACTTACCACTCAGTTTAAAATAAAACTCCCCATTGTGGTATATTCTAGATTTTGCTATTTGGAAGGGTAGAAAAAAGTAGAATTCCTCTGGAAAAATGTATAAAATAACATTTCTTTAATCTGAGCTCTCAATAACTTAAATTTTTTGGCTGGTGGAGTTTGCAAGTTATCAATAAACTAGTAATCTCCATATGATAGTTATGGATTACTCATGCCTTCACACTAGCCTGGCCACTGTGTAGACACATAAGGAAGCAGAGCTACCAGCACCTACCTGGGCAACATGGTGAAACCTTGTATCTGCTAAAAATACAAAAAGTTAGCTGGGCGTGGTGGCACACACCTATAATCCCAGCTATTCGGGAGGGTGAGGCAGGAAAATTGCTTGAACCTGGGAGGCAGAAGTTGCAATGAATCGAGATCACGCCACTGCACTGCAGGCTAGGCGAAAGAGCAAGACTCCATCTCTGGTGGTGGGGGGGAATACACAGCACTGAGAAGTAATCTATTTTTAACTCAGTTTTGGATTATTGTTTGTGAAGGCCATTGCTTGGGATAACAAAAACAAAGGGAAGAGGAAGACAAACAACAGATAAAAGAAATAGAAGCAACAGCATAAGAAATGAAGACAAGAAAATGATTAGGAGTAGAGAAACTAGACTGGAGGAAAGGAAAGAGAACAGGTAAGGGAATCAGGAGGCCTGTTATACCTTCCGACCTCTCCCTGATTCATGAAATCTGATGAAGTCCAAGACGTCTCAAAAAAAACAAGCAGAGATACACAAATAGTCACCCCCCAAACTTTATTAATAATGACACAATGCTGCCACTGATGCCTGGCTTAAGTGCCAGCAGGTGGAGGGCGCCCTCCAGATTCTGCAGGAGAAGCAGGGAAGACTCCTTGTCCTGGCTTTCACTCCGCCACTGCCACAGAGGCCCACGGTACAGCACCCCCGCTTCCTACCCACCCCAGGCCAGGCCAACCCGCAGTGTTCCTACCAGCCTTCCCGGGCCCCCAGACTTGCTACTGCTGCCACCACTACTGCTGATGCCAATACCACTGCTCTCAAAGCAGTGGCCCATCCTATAAGGCTCTTAGCACCTGGCCACCACCACAGCCCTGTCCCTGCCCTGGGGCCAGCCAGCCGCCCTCCCACCTCTTCAGTGCTCTGCAGTGCCCATCGCTGCCACCAATTGCAGCAAGGTGAGCCGTGGTGCCACAGGATGCAGCCTCAGCATACAGCAGGTGGCTTTTCTTTCTCCTGGCAAGAAACAGCTGGGTGGGCAAAGCCAGAAAAGCCTAGAACAGGATGCAGAGAGTGCTGGTGTTAGAGCCCCCCTTGTCATGCTGGCCACTGGGTGGCAGGGGCTGGTTTCAGCTAAAGCACTCACACCCACCCTCAAAAGTCCAGCCTCTTTGGCCCAAGCTGGCCAGGAGCTGGGGCCTGGAGACACCATGGTGCCTGGGCTTCCCACTCCGCAGGAACCGCTGGGCCCACAGGGCTGTGCTCTGGAAGCAGGAGCAGCAGAAACTCAGCCCCAGCCAGCCCTCCCCACCAACGTGCCCATTCCCATTCCTGAGGCCTCCACCACAGGTCCCTGTCGCCCCGTGGGGTCTGCTACTGTGTGCTCAGGGTTCCCAGGTGGTCTCCACAACACAGAATGAGAGAGCACAGGCCTGGGAACCACGGCGGGTCTGGGCGCCCTGCTGGGCTCAGGATTTTCAGGGAAACTTTGTGTGCCCGCCACACAGGAGATGGCCCTCTAGAGTCTGGAGTCCGGGGTCCGGGGAGTGAAGGACCATTCCCCTCTCAGAGACCACCACTGTCACTGACACCTCTGCCACCTGCTGCTGGCAGTGCAGCCCCCAATAGAGCCCCTTTACCCACCACCATCAGTGTAGCCCCAGGTTAGTGCCAACACTCCGTCCCCCACTGCAGGCAGTGTAGCACCTGATAGCAGCCCCCAACCTGCCCCTGCCTTAGACCCTGCAGCACCTGATGGTGCCAGCAACCCTCCCCCTGCCAGGGACAGCACAGCCCGGGATAGCACCCCCAACCCATTCCCTGCAGTGGGCAGTGTAACCACAGATAGCACCCCATATGGCGTCCATCCCACTCCCACCGCGGGCAGTGCAACCCTGGATAGCACCCAACCTGCCCCCTGCAGGGAACAGTGCAGCCCGGAGTAGCACCCTCAAACCCACTCCCTGCCTCCGACAGTGCGGCCACAGACAGCACCCCAAACTCCTTTCCCACCTCGGGCAGTGCAGCCATGGATAGTGCAGGTAACCCCCGACAGCACACCCACCTAACCTGCCCATTCCACAACCAATGCGGCCCCGAACAGCACACTCACCCATTCCTTGCCAGGCAGTGCAGACCCCCGATAGCACCTAACCTGCCCGCTGCCGCTCCCAACTCAGGCAGTGTATCCGGCCCCAGTAGCGCCCCCAACCAACCCTCCATCCCCTCTCCACAGGCAGTTTGGCCCCCAGTAGCGCTCCCAACAACCCCCCACCTCTGCCTCAGTGTAGTCCCTGATATCGACCTCAACACCCCCTCCCCGCCGCCAGCAATGTAGCACCCTATAGTGACCCTAACCCGTCCCTCACCACCATAGTGCCCCCAAGCTGCTCCCTGCTGTGGTCAATGCAGCCATGGATAGTGCCCCCAGCCAGCTCCCAGAAACAGGCAATGACGCCCTGGATATCACACCCGCCACCCACTGTGGGCAGTGTAACACTCGATAGCGCCCCCAACCCACCCCTCGCCGCCAGCAGTGCTGCACCGGACAGTGCCCCCAACCCGTTGCCGACAAGGACACTGCAGCACCTGATAGCTCCCCCAACTCGCCTCCCACTGCAGGCAGTGCATCCCTGGATAGTGCCCCCCAAATGCCCCACTGCTGCTGGCAGTACAGCTTGGAATAGTGCCCCAACCCACCCCTAGCCACTGGCAGTGCACCCCCCAATAACCCCCAACCCTCTCTCCTCCTTGGGGATATTGGCGCCCTAGATAACACACCCAACCAGCCCCCATGACACGGGCAGTGACACCCTGGATAGCGCCCACTGGCCATGGCAGGGCGCCCCCAACTCGCCCCGACGCTGCAGGCAGTGTGCCCGGGATAGCGAACCCACCCTGCCACCTTTTTACCTTTTTGGCTGTGCTGTAGTCTCCTTCGCTGCCACCAACCGCAACAGTGAGGCGAGCCACGATACTGCAGGCTCCAGCCTGCAGCGCGGAGGGGTTCCGAGCAACTAGATGGGCTGACCCAGGAGAGCGCTAAGTAAGGGCACCGAGGAGCCAGGCAGGCCGACCCAGAAAAGACTGAAATGATTACACGCCCCTCTTAGCATCTTTTATAGACCGAGGTTATGCAAAGGAAGTTTCTGGACTACATGTTCTGATTGGATGAGAGAAACCCCTACTCTGATTGCACTGTTATCATGTTCTGATTGGTTATCCTAAGACTTGCTCTCATCCAGTCAGAACATGAAAATAAAGCCCAATTAGAGTAGACCTAGAGATTTTCTCTCATCCAATCAGAACAAGCAGTCCAGGCACTTCATTTGCATGAACGCCGTATATAAAGGAAGTGACGTGGGGCGGTCTCGCCATTCTAGAGCCTTCTTGGTCGGCTTGTCTGGGAGCTCCGTGCCTGGCTTAAAGAAGAAGGCGGCGTGGCCAGCCCCCTGCCAGGCATGCTGGAGGCTGGAGCCTGAAGTGTCATGGCTAGCCTGGCTGTTGCAGTTGATGGTGGCGAGGGAGACTGCAGCGCAGCTGGAAAGGTAAAAAGGTGGCGGAATAGGTTCGCCATCCCAGGCCACACTCGCTGCGGTGTGGGGGGCGGGTTGGGAGCGCCCTGCCATTGGCAGTGGGCGCTTCCCAGGGCGTCACTGCCTGTGTTGGGGGGCAGGCTGTGTGCTCTGTGGGGCGTCGCTGCCCGCGGAGGGGAGTGGGTTGGGGGCGTCACCTGGGTTTGCGCTCATCGTGGTTGGGGGCGGGTCGGGGCACTGACAGCCGCAGTGGGGCGTTTGTGGCACTATCTGGGGACGCACTAACCGCGGTGGGGGCGAGTTGTGGGAGCTGTCAGGTGCTGCAATTCCTTTGTCGGGGGCGGGTTGGAGGCGCTGTGGGGTGTTTGTTACGCTGCCAACGGTGGGTAGGGGGAGTGATATCCAGGGCGTCATTACCCGCGTCTGGGAACAGATTAAATCAAGTAATTCCACTTCTAGAACTTTGTCTTGAGGAAATAAATCCTCAGTTAAAGATTATAAATGTGTTGATGGGGGAAAAGGGGAAACAGCCTAAATATCAAAGCAGTAGGGGAAGGTAAACTACACGACATCCTTGGTAGGGAATATTAAGCAGTCATTCAATACATTTTTCATGGTTGTAATAAAATAAACATTTTAAAATAGACGACAATATCTTAATTATTTCTATCTTTAGTAATTTATAAAGTCCACTACTTTTGTGTAGGAAAAAAAGTAGAATTTCCTTTTGAAATCACTGAATTATGTAATCATTACAATCGAGATATAGCATACTTCCACCCACCCCCCCCCCACATTTCTTCATGCTTTTTTGGTAGTCAAAGCCTGTCTGTAACGCAGCCATGGAAACCACTGATCTCTTTTTGTTCCTATAGTTATTCTTTATCCATTATAGTATAGAAATACAATCATAACGTATATAACCTTTCTTTAAAAAGTTAATCTTGTATTTTGAGATAATTGTAGCCTTCCCATGCAGTTGTGATAATGCAGAGGAATCCTCGGTACTCCAGCCAGTTTCCTCAAGGGTAACACCTTGCAGCGCTGTAATAACAGATCACAGCCAGGATATTGACACTGATACAGCAGGGAACAGAACATTTCCCTCTCAAACTTCCCTCATGTTGCCCTTTTACAGGAACACTCAAGGCCCAAACCCCTCCTTAACCCTTGGCATTAATCATTTGGTCTCCACATGTATGATTTTGTCCAGAGTGTTCTATGGATGAATCATAAAGTAAGTGACCTCTGGGGACGGGCTTCCTCCCACTCAGCACATTTCTCTGGATGTTCTTCCTGGTGGCTGGTTACATTGTAGTTTCTTTTTTTTTATTGCTGAATAGGACTCTAAGTATGTAGACTTTTGAGTCTGGCTTCTTGAGTTCAGTTTAACAATGTTGGAGTTCACCGAAGTTGTCTTATTTATCAATAGTTAGTTCTCTTTTATTGCTGAGTAGGATTCCATCTGTGAAGGCCTCATAGTTTGTTTCTAGGATTGTGTCCATTTAGTACACATTTAAAATATATTGGCATAAAGTTATTTGTAAGATCTGCTTACCCATCACTGCTACTTCTGTAGATAAGTTTTCCTTTTAATTTTTAGTTTAATCTTCTTTTAATCTTTCATTTTAGTTCAGGGATACACATGCAGGTTTGTTCTAAAGATAAATTGCATGTCCTGGGGGTTTGATGCACATATTACTTTGTCACCAGGTAATAAGCATAGTACCCGATAGGTAATTTTTTTATCCTCACCCTCCTTCCACCTTCCACCCTCCACCCTCAAGTAGGCACTTGTTCCCTTCTTTGTGTCCATGTACTCAAAGTTTAGCTTCCATTTATAACTGAGAACATGTGATGTTTGGTTTTGTGTTTCTGTGTCTGCATGAGCTCACTTAGAATAGCGGCCTCCAGCTCCATTATTGTTGCTATGAAGGACATTAGCTCATTCTTTTTTATGGCTGAGTAGTATTCCATGGTGTATATGTACCATATTTTCTTTATCCAGTCTAGTGTTGATGGGCATTTAGGTTAATTCCATGTCTTTGCTGTTGTGAATAATGCTGCAATTAAGTTGCATGTACATGTCTTTATGGTAGAACAATTTCATTTCCTTTGGGTATATAGCCAAGAATGGGATTACTGAGTTGAATGGTAGTTCTGCCTTAACTTCTTTGAAGAAATCTCCAAACTGCATTTCACAGCGGCTGAAATCATTTACTTCCCAACCAGTGGTGTGCCCACCAGCAGTGTGTAAGTGTTTCACATTCTCCAGTCTTGCGAGCATCTGTCATTTTTTTGACTTTTTAGTCACAGCCATTCTAAGTTGTGTGAGATAGTAACTCATTGTGGTTTTTACTTGGATTTCTCTAATAATTAGTGATGATGAGTGTTTTCTCATATGCTTATTGGCTGCATATATGTCTTCTTTTGAAAGGTATCTGTTCATGTTCTTTGCCCACTTTTTAATTGGGTGGTTCATTTTTCCTTGTTAATTTAAGCTCCTTGTTGATGCTGGATATTAGAACTTTGTCAGATGTTTAGATTATAATTATTTTCTCCTATTCTGTGAGCTGTATTATGTTGAGTTTCTTTTGCTGTACAGAAGATCTTTTAGATCCCATTTGTCAATTTTTGGTTTTGTTGCAATTGCTTGCTTTAGGCATCTTTGTCAAAAATCTTTGCCAGTGCCTCTGTCTAGAATGGTACGTCTAGGTTTTCTCCCAGGGTTTTTATAGTTTTCAGTTTTACATTTAAGCATTTAATCCATCTTGAGTTGATTTTTTTATCTGGTGTAAGGAAGGGGACAACTTTCAGTCTTCTGCATATGAGTAAGTAACCAGAAATCCAAGCATCATTTATTAACTAGGGAGTCCTTTCCCCATTGCTTTTTTTGGTCAACTTTGTAAAAGATCAGATGGTTGTGAGTGTACAGCTTTATTTCTGGATTCTCTAATCCATTCCATTGGTCTACGTGTCTGTTTTTATATCAGTCTGATGTTATTTTGGTTACTATAGTCTTATAGTACAGTTTGAAATCAGGTAACGTGATGCCTTCAGCTTTATTCCTTTGGCTTAGAATTGCTTTGGCTATTTAGGCTCTTTTTCAATTCCATATGAATTTTAGAACAGTTTTTCTAATTCTGTGAAGAATATCATTGGTAGTTTGAGAAGAATAACATTGAATCATGGCTGGGCGTGATGGCTCACGCCTGTAATCCCAGCACTTTAGGAGGCTGAGTCGGGCGGATTGCAAGGTCAGAAGTTCCAGACCAGCCTGGCCAATGTGTGAAACCCCATCTCTAGTAAAAACACAAAATTAGCTAGATATGGTGGCACATGCCTGTATATAGGTATGGTAGCTCCCAGCTACTTGGGAGCCTGAGGCAGGAGAATCACTTGAATCTGGGAGGTGTAGGTTGTGGTTAGCTGAGATTGCACCACTGCACTCCAGTCTGGCTGTTCCAAGACTATTGAGCAAGACTCTCCCTCAAAAAAACAAGCAAACAAACAAAAAAACAAACATTGTTTTGAGCAGTATGGCTATTTTAACAGTATTGATTCTTCCTATCCACAAGCACAGAATGTTTTTCCATTTGTTTGTGTCATCTCTGATTTCTTTCAGCAGCGTGTTGTAGTGCTCATTGTAGATGTCTTTCACTTCCCCATTCAGCTGTATTCCTGGGATATGTGTGTGTGTGTGTCTATGGTAAATGGTATTGTGTTCTTGATTTGGCACTCAGCTTGAATATTATTGGTGTATAGAATTGTTACTAGTGTTTTATGTAGATTTTGTATCCAGAAACATTGCTGAATTTATTTACCAAGCCTAGGAGCTTTTGGGCTTGAACTATGGAGCTTTCTAGATGTAAAGTCATATCATCTGCAACCAGAGATAGTTTGACTACCTTCCTTTGTATTTTGGATGCATTTTATTTCTTTCTCTTGCCTGATTGCCCTAGCTATGACTTCCAGTACTGTGTTGAATAGGAGTGGTGAGAGTAGGCACCCTTATCTTGTTCCAGTTCTCAAGGAATGCCTCCAGCTTTTTTGCCTGTTCAGTATAATGTTGGCGATGGGTTGGTCATAGATGGCTCTTAATATTTTGAGATCTGTTTCTTCAATGCCTTGGTTTGTTGAGAGTTAATATGAAGGGGTGCTGAATTTTATGAATAGCACTTTCTGCATCTATTAAAATGATCATGTTAATTTTAGCCCTGTTTATGTGATGAATCATATTTATCAATTTACATCTTTTGAACCAACCTTGCATCCCAGGGATAACACCTGCTCCATCATAGTGGGTTACATTTTTATGTCTTGCTGGATTTGGTTTGCTAGTATTTTGTTAAGGATTTTTGTGTCTGTATTAATCAGTGATACTGGTCTGAAGTAGCTTTGGTGGTGGTGTGTCTTTGACAAGTTTTGGTATCAGAATGATACAGGTCTCACAGAATGAGTTAAAGAGGAGTCTCTCCTCAATTTTTTTTTTTTGGAATAGTTTCAGTAGGAATGGTACCAACTCTATTTTATATGCTTGGTTGTATTCTGCTATGAATCCATCTGTTGTTGAGCTTTTTCTGGTTGTTAGGCTTTCAATTACTGATTCAATTTTGGAACTTGTTGGTCTGTTCAGGGTTTGAATTTCTTCCTGGTTCAGTCTTGAGAGGTTGTATGTTTCCAGGAATTGATCTGTTTGTTTTAGGTTTTCTAGTCTTTGTGGATAGAGGTGTTCTTTTTTCTTTTTGAGACAGAGTCTCGCTCTGTTGCCAAGCTGGAGTGCAGTGGCGCCATCCCCACTCACTGCAACCTCCACCTACCTGGTTCAAGCTGTTTCCCTGTCTCAACCTCCCGAGTAGCTGGGACTATAGGCATGCACCACCACACCCAACTAATTTTTTGAATTTTAGTAGAGACAGGATTTCATCATGTTAGCCAGGATGGTCTAGGTCTCCTGACCTCGTGATCTGCCCACCTCGGCCTCTCAAAGTGCTGGGATCGCAGGTGTGAGCCACAGCACCCCAGGCGATAAAGGTGTTCTTAATAGTCTGATGGTTTTCTTTTGTATTTTGGTGCAGTTAGTGGTAAAGTCACTTCTGTTATTTCTGATTGTTTATTTAAATCTTACCTCATTTTTTTCTTTATTAATCTACCTAGCAGTCTATTTTATTTTTTCAAAAAACCAACTTCTGGTTTCATTGATCTTTTGTACAGTTTTTTGCATCGCAATTTCATTCAATTCAGGTGAGTTTTGGTTATTACATTTCTTCTAGCTGTGGGGTTGTTTGCTCTTGTTTTTCTAGTTCTGTAAGGTGTGATTTAGGTTGTTGATTTGAGATCTCTCTTTTTGATGTGGGATTTTAGCTCTGTGAACTTTCTTCTTAACACTATTTTCGCAGTGTCCCAGGAATTCTGGTATGTTGTATCTTTGTTCTTGTTAGCTTCAAAGAATTTCTTGATATCTACCTTAATTTTGTTGTTTACCCAGAAGTCCTTCAAGAGCAGGTTGTTTAATTTCCATGTAATTGTGTGGTTTTGAGCAAATCTTCTTGGTATAGAGTTCTATTTTTATTGTACTGTGGTCTGAGAGAGTGGTTGGTAAGATTTTGTTTGTTTGTTTGTTTTTTTAATTTGCTGCGAATTGTTGTATGGCCAGTCGGGGTTGATTTTAAAGTATGTGCCATGTGCAGATGAGAAGAATATATATTCTATTGTTTTGAGTAGAGAGTTCCATATATGGCTGTTAGGTCCATTTGGTGATGTGTCAAGTTCATGTACTGAGTATCTTTGTTTTCTTCCTTAGTAATCTAATGCTGTGAGTAGGATCTTGAAGTCTCCTACTATAACCATATGGCCATAGTCTCTTCTAGGTCTCTAAGAAATCGTTTTATGAATTTGGGTGTTTCTGTGTTGGCATACACGTATTTAGGATAGTTGTCTTCTTGTTGAATAGTACTCTTTATAATTATGTAATTCTTTTCTTTGCAATGTAATCTTTATGGTTTCTTTATTTTCTATGATAAATCTTTAAAAGACTTTCCTTGATTACCTTGCTCAAAGAACTGAGCTCTGGCTTTGTTATTTCTATTATTATCTTTCTTTTTTATTTCATTAGTCAATTTTCTCCTTTATGAATGTCTATTGAATTTTTTCCTGTTGGAAGTTAATTACCCCACATTATGTATTTTTTTATTTCTGTTTCATTTTTCTACATTCTTGTTTTTCACTGGAGAAATCAAATTTTCCTCTGCTGTTTTTTAAGTTGCACATTCTAATATTGTGCTATAACATCCCCCAGCTCACACCCATAATCACAGAACCTTGTCACCACTCCGTTTTTCCCCATTACGGGCATGTTCTTCACACATTCCTGTCAGCTTCACTTCCAGCCACCCCACCTCTGCCATAATGGCCATGTCAGGAACTCTCATTCTGGCTTGTTGGGGGCCCCATGGTTTGATTTCCTCACTCCTCATTCTCTCATGGCTTCTTCTGGCCTTGTTTTCCTCTTTACTTGAATAATTCCTTCAAGACTGTTTTCTCTTGGCTCTTCCTCTAGAACAAGGATGTTTATCTTCTTGTTTAAGAAGCCCTTGTGCCTGTTTCCCTGTAGGTTCTTGGACGTTTATGTTTAACACAATGCAGTATGAAGATGTGGAAGGGTTTTGTGTAAGTTTGGCCTCATCCAAATTCTGCCTTCATTGTCTATGCTGTGACTCCGGGCCCAGGAGACAACCCCTTTTTTGTAGAAGAGCCTGTCCTGGAAGCATCTGTCCTGAGAGCACCTGATGGCACAATAGGGAGCTGAGAGCAACTGAGTCAAGAGAGACAATGGCCAGCCCCTCCCAGGAGTCCTGTCTCGGGCAGATGCTGGCCCACTGAGTTACAGCCCAGAGGCTGTCATGGGCATCCTCTCCAAGCTGCTGTGGGCAAGTGTTGCCAGGGGAGTGTGGTGTTGGATGACCCTGAGCTGCTGCACAGCCTGAGGTGTTCATGTCTGACAGACTGAGGGCCACGTACTGCACAGCCTGAGGTGTCATCTCTACCAGACCGAAGGCCAGGCCCAGGGCAGCTCCCCATACCCTGCCGCAACAAGGCCCCATTTGTTCCGCAAACTGACTCCATGCACCCATCCTTGCAGGCCCCTGAGTATGCTGAGCACCAGGCCTGGTGAGCACTGGTCTGTCTGTGCTGCAGCCACGCACCTGCCTAGGGACCTCCTCCTCACCATTAGGCAGGGGTGGCCTCTTTCTGCGCCTCATGCCATCACACCCCACATGCTGTGAGGCTGAAGTCAAGCATGGAAGCTGCAGAGAAGGCGTGGAGAGCGACGAGCCCTGCAGCAAGGTCTGAAGGAAACTCACTCCAGGGCAGTGTCCTTGTCCAACCCCCAGGCATGTGCTGCAGGCCTTGGGGCCCTTTGCCACTTCTTCCAAGGGAACCACAAACAGCCCTGGGGTCCAGAGGGTTATTGGCCAGATCTCCAGAGAGTGACTCCAGGGTCCTGGTCTCCAAGGGAGAAGAGGGGTTGGGAGAGGCCTTTGGTCTGGCAAGTGACCCATGCTCTTCCTCAGAAGGTCGGGCAGCTGATGTGTGCCTGGCTCATGCAGTTCCCACTGGTCCATACTCCCTGGAGGAGAGCATGAACTCTTTCCCAGCTGCCTTCCAACCATGATGCACAGAGGAGCAGGCCCGAGATGCAGGTCACAGACAAAGCAAGTGGCAGGTGGTGCTGCTTCCCAGGGGACATTGCTGTGACCTGCTGTTCTGTGGCTCTGAGATGCTCAGGGTACCCACCTGGAGCTGTGAGCTGGCCTGGGAGGGCCCATGGGCTCTTTTGAAAGTTCCCTTTTCTTGAATTTTACATAGAATCTTCCTATGTCCACTCTCCAGTACTCTTTTCTGCTGTCCCCAGACAGTGCCAGCAGAGGCCACATGCTGTCCAAATATGGCCACAGGCACTCAGTGCAGGGTTCTGGCCTGAAGGGGCATGAGGCCAGCATCTTTCACTTTATTATGGGGAAACCAGTTCTCATGCTTCCAAAACAGCTAAGACAGCTGCCACTTCCTGTCACCCAAGACTGGCCTCTGTACTTCACTTTCCTTCTGGGGCTTCAGTGTCTTCTTCCTACTTAAGCATCTCTGTCCTCCAAAATGAGGGTGAGGAGGGATCCGCCCAGCTCCCAGCCTACTGTTCTGGCCACTGCCAATCTTGGTTCTCACTGTCCCAGCCTCCCAGCTGGCTTCCCTGGCACCTACTGGCCTATAGCCACCTGAGCTTGGGTCTCTTTGCCCATCTATTTCTTGTGGCTAAGCATAGGTGGGACCTGGAGAGGTGCAAGCTGAGGAGGAAGGCAGGTACATCTCTGGATTCCTTTTACGCAGTTGAGGACTTCCACAATGCAGACCCCAGGCAGGGACAAACCCACCTCTCAAGCCCCTGTACCCACCATGCATTTCCTCTAAAATCCATTCCTTGGGCCCCCAGCCTGCACACAACCTCCCAGTGGACCCTCCCTCTCATGGGCAAGGATGGGGACCACATGTGGCAACCCTGAGAGAGGCTGCAGGAGATGGGCCTGATGCTCCACCAGTGCTGTTCGGGAAGGAGTGACTCTGGCGCTGAGAGAAGAGAGAAGATGCTGTCATGGTAAGGAGGTGTCAGTCTGTGGTCAGTGCATGGAGGTGGAGGCCTCAGGTCCCACCCTACCCTGCTCCAAAGGCCAAGCAGGCAGTACCCAAAGAATCTGGGGGTTTCCCTCTGCTCCTGCCTCACCTGGCTGAGTGACTGAGTCAGACTGGACAGTACTGCCCAGAGCCCTGGTGCCTGCAGCACAGGTTGGGAAGAGCACCCCACATCCTCTATGCATCTGCGCAGCTAGAGACTCCAGACTCCATTTGTCAGCAAGACAGGCAGGGCAGCTAGACAGAGCAGGCCCAGGGCCCACACTGGCAAGGACGTCTTCCTCTGGAGGAGCTGGAGGAACTGCATCATCCGGGGCACCCTTCCCTGACTCTCCGTTGCTGGGAAGGCCCTGTCCAAGCTTCTGCTCTCCTGCTGTGTCAGCTCAGGGGTGAGTGGCATCCAACAGTCCCACAGAGACAGCCCCAGGGCCACTGTGGGCTGCAGTAATCCCCAGAGCTGAGCTCCATGAGCTGTGGGTGGGGCGCCTCCTTTAGGAAGATACATTGGCAGGTGAGGGTTGATGTGGGCTGGGAAGACCCAGGCGTGTCAGTTGATGTGAGCCCCAGCAGTTTGAGGGCCCTGGGAAAGTACTTGCGGCTTCTGGAAACTGACATCAGGAGAGCCAATTTATGCTTCTGATCCCTGTCCACAGCTGGTGCTGCACTGAAGGCTTGGGTGCTATCCCAGCAGTGGTCGGAAGGAAGCCTTATTCCCAAGGACCTCAGATTAGCATTCCCACGAAAGGAATCTGAGGTCACAGGGGGTCATGTCTTGGGCAGCCAGCTTGACATATCCAGCTTCGTGCCCCTTGGCCACTTCCCTACCACAGTCCCTCAGGGAGAGCGCAGCAGGAAGAGCTCTTTCATTAGTTTCCGTTTTCATTTGTGTTCCCTTCTGTTTACATTATTTGGGTTTGTTCTGTTGTGGGTTTTCCCCCCCATCTTTTTTTTTTTTTTTTTTTTTTTTTGAGATAGGGTCTCATTTTTTAAAATTGGATTATTTTTCTATATCTTGACTAACTGAAGATCCTTGTAGATTTGAGCTATTAGAAGTTGGTCAGATGCATAGCATGGGAACATTTTCTCCCATCACGTAGGCTGTGTGTTTACTGTGTTGGCAGTTTCTTTTCTGTGCCCCAGCTCCGTGGAATATTAGGCCAACTTGCATGTTCCCATGTTTCTTGTAATTGCTTTTGGGGGCTCAGCCATATAAATACTTTGGGAAAACCCATGTGGAGAAGGTTATTTTCCAGGTTTTCTCGTAGGATTTTTGTAGTTTGAGGTCTTCCATTGAAAGCTTTCATTCCTCTTGAGTTAATTTTTGTATGATGACAGATAGGGCTCCAGTGTTATTTGAGGTGCTTTAGGTAACCAGGGTTGTGGAGAACCCATTCTTTTACCTGTTAGTCAGTTTTATTTGTCCTTACCCAAAATGATGTTTAAGGTTCTTTGCCCGACTTTAATTGGATTATTTGGTGTGTGTGTGTGTGTGTGTGTGTGTGTGTGTGTGTGTGTGTGTGTGTGTGTTTAGTAGTCTTTGTTTCTGGTAAATATTCAGTATGAACCTCCCTCAGATATGTGATCACTATCATTTTCTCCCAGTTTATAGGGGGCTGCTGTTTTACTTCATGTTACAGAAATTCTTATGAAGAAGCTCTTCAGTTTTTTGTGTTCCAACAAATTTATTTCTCTTTCTGTTGGTAGTAATGTTTTGTCCAATCAAGAGAAAAATTAATTTCTGATTCATTCCTGTGGCAGTGAGTGTTTTTGTTCTGTTTCCTTCATCTCCCTTCCTATTTGCACCTGTGAACATAGGTTCAGGTTTTCCAAAAGTAATGCTCGCCTTAAGTTTTCTCATGGAATTTTCATACTTACAAGGTCCTGTTTTGATTTTGAAATAATTTTGAATGAGATTTTTGTGTAGCATGAAACACAAAGGTTTTATTTCATTCTTTTGTTTATGGATTTCTAGTTTTCTCAAAATTATTTACTGAATGGCCTAGCCATCTCCCATTTTGTGTTTTGGGGGCTCTTTTGAGAAATGTGTTGACTGTACATTCAGATTCATTCCTTGGCTGCCTAATTGTGTCCATCAGCATATGGTTCTATTTTTATGACTCTCCTGTATTATTTAGATAACTATAGCTTTTCAATGTAATTTGAAATTGGGAAGAGTGAGGCCTCCAGCTGCATTTATATTTCTCGGAACTGCTTTGGATCTTCAGCGTCTTTTATGGTTCTGTGTGTATTTTAGTATTGCTTATTTATAATTTTAAAATTTGTCTTGCAATACATATCCAAAATTAGGCTAGAGTGCTGGAGACCCAGTCACACCACTGGTCTAGCCAGAGTCATGCTGCTGTAGCCCTCCAGGTGGATATGGGCAGATGTCAGTGAGGCTCCAGGGACGTGGAGATGCAGGGCTGTTGGGCCCCTCGGCAAGAAGCAGACCTCCTGAGGCTGGGCTCTCCAAATAGCACTGTGCTGCAGCTGGCTGGGTCTCAAGTGTGCGTGTGGGACCCAGCATGAACTCCCTATCTGGAGCAGTGTCATTGTGCGGACAGTTATAGGCAGCTCCCTATGCTGTCTCAGGGCCCACGAGGGTTGAGGGGCTCTTCCATGGCTAGGATTGCAAGAATCTGTGGTGGGAATGTGGACTCCTGGGGATCTCTCACTTACCTTTTCCCCTGCACTGGGGAGCTCGTCAGGTCTTGGTTTTCTCCTCTTCTGTGCCTCAGATGTTTCCTATCACTTCCCTGCTGAATGCCAGTGTTCTCTGTTAGATGCCCTATTTGACATGTGATTATCTACTGTATTTGCTGTTTTGCTCCTTCTTTATGGAGGAAACAAATGTCAGGTACCTCTAGTCAGCCACCTTGAAGCTCTCCTCCAAATGTTATTTTTTTCTTTCTCTTCCGCGTTTAAAAATTGGGCTGCTGTTCTTTTTATTCTGGATAGAACTCCTTTGTCAGACTTGCACACTATAAGTATTTTGTTATTTTATGGGTTGTTTGGTCATTTCCGTAAAGGTGACTTTTGTTAGCTAGAAATTTTTAATTTTGATGTAGTCCAGTATATTACTTTTTTCTCCTATGATTGGTAATTTTTGTGTCCTCTCTATGAAAACATTGTGTATTCCAAGTACACACACACTGAGGTGAAGGTTGCTTCATAGGAGAAGTCACTGTTGTGTAGATGAAGAGGTTACTAGGTGAGGCAGAGTTGGAAAAGGCATTCTTTTCAAATGGAAATTTCTGGAAACTTCAGAAAGCAAGTATGTGGTAGGGCAATTTGCCTGGTGTTCAGCCTGTTCTCACACTGCTAATAAAGACATACCCAAGACTTTGTAATTTATAAAGGAACTTGGTTTAATTGACTCACAGTTCAGCATGGCTGGGAAGAGCTCAAGAAACAATTATGGTGGAAGGGGAAACAAATAGCAAGGAAAAGTGCAGAGTGAAGGTGGGGGGGAACCCCTTATAAAACCACCTGATCCCGGCCGGGTGGGGTGGCTCACGCCTGTAATCCTAGCACTTTGGGAAGCTAAGACGGGCAGATCACAATGAGGTCAGGAATTTGAGTCCAGCCTGACCAACATGGTAAAACCTCGTCTCTACTAAAAATACAAAAATCAGCCAGGCGTGGCGGGTGCCTGCTACTCAGGAGGCTGAGGCAGAAGAATCGCTTGAACCCAGGAGGTAGAAGTTTTGCTGAGCTGCGAGTGCGCCATTGCACTCCAGCCTGAGCGAAAGAGCAAAATTTCGTCTAAGGAAAAAAAAAATCAGATCCCATGAGAACTCACTATCATGAGAACACTGCCCCCATGATTCAATTACTTCCCACTGGGTCTCTCCCTCAAAAAATGGCGATTATGGAACTACGATTAAAAATGAGATTTGGGTGGGGATACAGCCAAACCATATAATTCCACATCTGGCCCCTCCCAAATCTCATGTCCTCACATTTAGAAACATGCCCTTCCAACAGTCCCCCAAAGTCTTAACTCATTCCAGCATTATCTCAAAAGTCCAAATCCAAAGTCTCATCTGAGATGAGGCAAGTCCCTTCTGCTTATGAGCCTGTAAAATCAAAAGCAAATTAGTTACTTTCTAGATACAATGGCGGAACAGGCATTGGGTAAATATACCCATTCCAAACAAGAGAAATTGGCCAAAATAAAGAACTACAGGCCCCATGCAAGTCTGAAATTCAGTAGGGCAGTCATTAAACCTTGAGGTTCCAAAATGCTCTTCTTTGACTCCATGTCTCACATCCAGGTCACACTGATGCAAGAGGTAGATTCCCATGGCCTTGGGCAGCTCCACTCCTGTGGATTTGCAGGGTATGGTCCCACTCCTGACTGCTTTCATGGGCTGGTGTTGAGTGTCTTAAGCTTTTCCAGGTGCATAGTGCAAGCTGTTGGTAGATCTATCATTCTGGGATCTGGAGGATGGTGGCCCTCTTCTCACACCTCCGGTAGGCAGTATCCCAGTGTGGGCTCCCACCTCACATTTCCCTTCCACACTGCCCTGGCAGAGGTTCTCCATGAGGGCTCTGCCCCTGCAGCACACCAGGTTAAAAACAAATAACCAGGTCATTCTGTTTTTAAGGCTTCACATGTAAGTGAGATCCTATAGCATTTGTCTTTCTGTGTCTGGCTTATTTCACTTAGCATAATGTCCTGCAGGTTCATCCACATTGTTGCAAGTGACAGGATTTCCTTCTTTTTTATGGCTGAATAGTATTCCATTATGTATATACACCACATTTTCATTATCATTCATCCATCACAGCACACTAAGGTTGTTTCAATATTTTAGCTATTGTGAATAGTGCTGCAATGAAAAGTTGAACTCATAGAAGCAGAGAGTAGATGATGGTTGCCTGGGGTGTAGGGGTGGGGTAAGTAGAGACGTATTAGTCAAAGAGTACAAACTTTCACTCATAAGATGAATATATTCTGAGGGTCTAAAGGACAGCATGGTGACTATAGCTAATAATACTGTATTGTGTGCTTGAAAGTTGCTGAGAGTCTATCAGTTGTTCTCACCACACAAACAGAAAAGGTAACCATGTGAGGTGGTAGATGTTAGTTAACTCAGTTGTGGTTATTGTTTCGGAATGTATACATATATCAAATCATAACGTTGTACATCCTAGATATAAACAATGTTCATTGTTAACTATACCTCAGTAAAGCCGGAAAAATAGAATTTAGACCTGTGTGTCTTGTTTACACACTTACAGGTCACTTTATAGTTTTATAAATTATCAACTCTTTGTAATGACACAAAGGTAGAACAAAAGATATCAAGTCTATAGTCATCTCATTGGATAAAATTACCAACTGCTCATTTTTTTTTGCCACACACATACTATAAAATGAAAATTATCCTTTGCTTCACTAAAATTATCCTTTGCTTCATTACTAAGAATTATTCATGATTCTAGTGGCTTGGATAGAGGTCAAGCATAGTAGCCGTGCATAAAGACCACCACAGCCAGAAGGAGGATGGCGTTGATATTTACTACTGTCCTCCACAAGGGCCTCTCAGACGTGTCTGTGAGCTTCTTGCTCAGGGCTTCCTCCTCCTCCTTAGTTAGCTTGGGTTCCTTCTGCAAACCACAGAACAAGTCATAAGCCTTCTTGAGGCATCCACGTGATTGCTCAGTATAATCTGGAACAAAGATAAGAAATGATCGCACAAGATCTAGATCACAAAGGAACTAGAAATCCTTGTCAATGTAGTACAGATGACTGTAAAAAATTATTACAATCACCTGGGAGTGTTAGGGGACTCCCTGAGAAAATGTAGATAAATTTAATTATATAAAACAAGCAACTTTTTTATGGCATAAAGTTCAGTAAGCAAAGTAAAAACAAATGACAAAATGGGGGAAACATTTGCATATTCTATTACAAAGTGTTTCATATCTCTAATATATAGTGGGTTTCTAAAAATAGATAAGAAAAGGCTCTCAACACCCCATGTCAACATATTAAAGAGCTGAATAAACAGCTGAAAGGAAAAAAAAAGACACATGGTTCTCAAACTCAATCAAAAAGAGAAATTTAAATTAAACCTATGCTACTATCTCTCAGTGGCAAAAATTCAGAGGTTTCACAACATACTATGTTAGTGAGTTTGCATGGAAACAGGCACTCTTCTATATTGTTGCTAGAAAAGCAAGTTCCCTATGGAGGGGAATTAGCATATTGCAAAACTGTATAGGCATGAACCCTTTTACCAAATAAAAATAAATGATAATGAAAATTATACAAATTAAAAGCTGTGAGATTCAAAACAGTATTACTTTGAGGGAAATGTGTGTGGCCTTAATTTTTCATATTAGAAAAGAACAAAGAAAAAAATCGAATTTCCAGATTTAATGGAAATGAATGAGTTAATATCCAATTGATAAATGAAGAAAATAAACCCAAATAATATAAATGGAAGGGAATATAAATAAAAACAGAAGGGATGAAATAGAAAAGAAGAATAGAGAGAAATGACAAACTCAGAAGTTCGTTCTTTGGAGAAAAGTAAACTAGACAAATATTTAGTAAGTTTTTTTTTTTTTAGACTAGTCAAGTGCAGTAGTGAGAAGGGGGGAAAGAGTAGAGCAAGGAGTTCGATCTGTAACTGACTGTGAACAATCAATTGAGATAACTCACTACCTTCGGACCAGCCATATTTAGTAAGATTTATTAAGAAAAAAGAAATCACAAAATATACTAAGGATTAAAAGGATAACACAACTATAGAAGCAGCATAGATGGGTAAGTGAACACTATGATAACTTTATGCCAGTATGTTTAAAATGTGCACTAGATGGACACAATCCTAGAATAATATATAATCCTCCAAAACCGATTAATGAAGAAATGAAAACTCTAAATAGTTCTATAAATTTGATAATTAATTAAGTATGCCCCCCCGAACACACACACACGCACACAGACAGAGAAAGAGAGAGAGCGCCCTAATGGTATTATTGGCAAAATACAATGTCAACATTATTTCAATCTTATTGAAATATTTTCATGAAATTAAAAAATAGGCTAATTTCTGATTCATTCTGTGATAACTCTGTGATCTTAATACCAAAACCAAAGACTTAGTACAAAACCAGAAAATGATAGACCAGTCATACTCAGGAACGCTAATATAAAAAATCATAAGGAACAGAAGGCACTGACTCTTCCTTTGCTTTGAAGAAACCAAACCAAAACAGACAAAAGAATTGTTGTTTAGTTTAAAGCAACATACTATGAAGTGCTAAACCTTCTCTGTAGTTGAAAAAGTACTAGGTAATCAAAGAGTCATGGGGATGAATGATGGAGATATTTTCACGAAGGAAGTGAGATTAGAACTTAGTTTTAAAGAATAAGCATTTTTTCTTCTCTTAGAAAGGAGATAGAAATATTCTAAGAAGGTTGGCTCATGTGGGGAAAAGTGAAGAAACCTGCCTGCCTGGAATGGAGGGTATGTTAGAGAAAATATTGAGAAATAAAGTTGGAAAGAAGGTAGGGCTCGATGCTTAGTTACCGTCAATCAAGATTGAACACTTATGTAACTAGGAACAGGTGAGTTTGTAACTGATAGTCATTTCAGTAACTATGGATGGATGATGGGTAGACAGACCAATGGAGAGGCAGATGAATAGATGGATTTAATATGTTGTCTTGGTTGTTAGAAAGGTAAAAATTTAAAGTTTCAGTTTGTCATAAATCTAACAGCTTTTTCAGAAGCTAAATTTAATGACAGTAAAAGAAAACCGTTAAGCATGTGCAGGGTTCCTACATGGAAACCAAATGTAAACCAGATACTACCTTCATCAACACCATCCTCTGTTTCTTTCTGACTTTTCTCTTCTGCATCTATATCGATTCGTTCCTCTGTACTGTTGCGAAGAGCCCAGCACAGGCGGTACAGCTGGACAGAAACCATGCAAAAGTACATTAGTAATAGGCAGATGTTTACAATAATATTCTGGAGTGGCACCTCTGTGTATTGTCTGGTTTTTAAAAAAAATCAAAACACGCAGGAGAATATAGATCACAAAGAAAAGGCTGCCTACCACACTCACTCACCAAAACACGCTAACCATTTTAAATTATTTGTTTTTAATTCTTCTGGTTGCTATTCAGAACCTCAAATGATATACTTAAAAATACCTACTTCTGGATTTGTAATTTAAACAAAGTTGAAGATGTAGCAGACCTACACTATACCCCAGCTTCACTCATTGTCCTTAACATCCAACTGTTATTAGCTACATCGTTATTTCCTTCAGTTTATCTAGTGGTTGCTTTTATAACTTTCAAACTATCTGTTTTAATTGTTTTTCTGGATCCATCATATTTGGCTAGTATCTATATACTATTCTTGAATTCCAGATGGAATTAGTACCCTTACACACCCCTTTTCCTAACCCACCTCCAAACTTCTGTCAGCTGTACCATTATTTTTAACTATTATGCTTTATATAAATTTTATTATTTTCTGTAAATATATTAAGATTTCCATGCTCAGTCTGTATGTTGATTTAAAAATTTGAAAATAGGCCAGGTGCAGTGGCTCACGCCTGTAATCCCAGCACTTTGGGAGGCCGAGGCAGGTGGATCACAAGTTCAAGAGATTGAGACCATCGTGGCCAACATAGTGAAACCTTGTCTCCACTAAAATACAAAAATTAGCTGGGCATGGTGGTATGCGCCTGTAGTCCCAGCTACTCAGGAGGCTGAGGCAGGAGAATTGCTTGAACCCAGGAGGCGGAGGTTGCAATGAGTTGAGATCGCACCACTGCACTCCAGCCTGGCGCCTGGTGACAGAGCAAGACTCTGTCTCAAAAAAAATTTTTTTAATTGAATTGATGCTGTATGTACCAATTGGACACAACAATTAAATACCAGCCCTGGGTCATTCTAAGGAAATTGCTGCAAGTATCTTTTTTTTTCTTCGAAATGGAGTTTCTATCTTGTTGCCCAGCTGGAGTAGCAATGGCGTGATCTTGGCTCACTGCAACCTCCGCCTCCTGGACTCAAGCAATTCCCCTGCCTCAGCCTCCTAAGCAGATGGGATTACAGGCGAATGCCACCACACCCAGCTAATTTTTTATTTTTAGTAGAGTCAGGGTTTCACTATGTTGGCCAGGCTGGTCTCAAACTCCTGACCTCAGGTGAATCACCAGCCTCAGCCTCCCAAAGTGCTGGGATGACTAGTGTGAGACACTGCACCCGGCCTATTCAGTGGGTTTTAAACATTTATAATCTATCATTCTAATTCATGCCTCGTTTTAATTTGGCTCATGACTTTCTTGTACAAATTTACCAGAATTTGTAATTGGTTTTATTGGCATAATATATGCCTTCACCTCCTAAGATTCCTAATCAGGTCTTCATAAGCGCTTATTCACAGGATTTCTTGTATTAGATCCACTTTCTTTGTTAAAAACTCTATTCTTGGGAGTCCTTCAATTTCTGTTTAACTTGCACTGAGTAATTTCTAGTTTTGCTGAAAGACTATAATCCTGGGATGTCTCATTTCTGCACTTTCAGGCTAGGTTCACAACACTCTTCATGACTTTTTCTGAAATAACCATGATATTTATCAGTGCATTCTGGAAGTTACATCTCACAGCATATTAATGAAACATAAACATAAATTACAAAAATGGTCTCACTGGTCCTTCAGACAATATTTGTTTCCTAAAAATTAGCAATGAAATTGGCTATTTCCATTGGCAAATAAGAATTTAACCTATATATTTATTTAAAAACTATGATATGTTTTCTAGTGTTCTTTCATTTAACTCTCAATATTCAGTGTAAATATTTAGTGCCCTTGGTAAAACATTTTGAACTGTGCTATATTTCAGGTTCCCCATCCATGCATAATCTACTAGCCACTTCTCAGGAAAATATATAAACAAGCATTGCTTCCAAAATTATGAGTGGTATATACAAAATACATAAAAGTTACACACATTTAGCCATAAATTCAAACAATTTAAACAGTATTAGCATATAAGTAGTATTTATATTCTTAAAATAATTAATATTTGCTGAGCCTTTATACTGTCTCCCCACTCCCTGAGATGCCTTTCTTGTTGAAAATCTTAGGTGAGTATGCCCTAAGATTTTTTTTCTATGCTTAGACAAACATCTATACGCCTACACGTGTTTTATTTCAGAAAGTGCTAATATTCATTATTATTCTGCACTTAGTTTTTTCCACTTAACCATATTATGAACATTTTTTTCAAGGCAAATAGTAGAGCTCCCTCGTGTTTCTAAACAGTTGCATAACATTTAATTGATTGTGATTATGTACTCATTCCCTTCATGATGAAATTTGGATTTTCCCCCAGTTATTTCCTATTTGAAAACTTCTGCAGAGAAAATCCTTAATACACATATTTTTCCTACTTGCATAAGTATTTGTATACAATAAGCTCCTAAAACTGAGATTGTTGATTCATAAGGTATAATAATTTAAAAATGGATAAATACTGCCCAGTTGCTCTACTATAAATAAAATCTATGTACTCTCCAACAGTTTTGGACTGCGGGAATTTTCCCACAACACTAATATTAAGCACTAACATTAAATATTATTCACATTAGACATTTTTGCCAAGTTGAAAGGCAAAAGTGCATCTCATTATCTATCCTTTCTTTTCCTGCCCCCGGTGCCATGTACTTTCCCTCCATCTCTGTGCTAATCAGTGTTCATGCTGTATATGAAATCCTATTGGCCCAAACAGGTACAGCCCAGATGACAGCTCTGCTGTGAAGTCTTTCCCAGTATCTTAGGAAACACTAATTATTCTCTTCCTAGTGTCCTATGACAATATTGTAGATTTACTTCCCAACTATACTGTGAAGTTTACAAAATATAATGTCCATTTTCTAATTCCTGTTTAATTTACTGGTGCTTTGCATATACTAGGTGCAAATTGTTCTTTATTTAAATGACAGAATGATAATCTCTTAGGGTTCTTCTAGCTCTAGAGGTGCAATGAATACATTTCCTGGAACTCGTACACTCATAAAATAAAGGGCAAAGAACTCATTATTATTATTATTATTTGAGACGGAGTCTTGCCCTGTCGCCCAGGCTGGAGTTCAATGGCTCAATCTCAGCTCACTGCAACCTCCGCCTCCTGGGTTCAAGTAATTCTCCTGTCTCAGTCTCCCAAGTAGCTAGGATTACAGACATCCGCCACCATGCCTGGCTAATTTTTTGTATCTTTATTTAGGGTTTCATCATGTTAGCCAGACTGGTCTCAGACTGCTGACCTTGTGATCTGCCCACCTCAGCCTCCCAAAGTGCTGGTACTACAGGCATGAGCCACCGTGTCCAGCCAGAACTCTTATTTTAAAATGAGCTTATATCCATTACTCATCACTCACATGTACATCAGGAATGGGTTTTGTTAAGAGGGAAATTCCCAGAGTGACCAGCATGGACCCAAAGAAGAGAATGATTGAAAAGTACAGGTAGTGCACTCCACAGATAATCTTGGGACAGTTAGTGGCAGCCAGGCAACTCCCTGTTCCATAAGCAAATTCTGTGATCATACGAATGAGGCCCATCACAAATCCAACCATTAGACCCCAGAATGCGCCCTGCAAAAGAAGCAAGAAGAAAATCAGAGTGTTTAGAAAATATGAGAAGCTCATTCAAGTACGTCATAATTATAGTCCTGCCTGCTTTCTCAGCTAAGGATCAGCAAATGTCTAACCTTGTGCACAAGATTACCAGTCGAGAAAGTTGCAAATACATATGCTTCTTAGTTGGATGCTGCTTTCCATGGTCCTGAACGGCACATACCACTGCACCATTGTTGATTCTCCAGTACCAGGACACTACGGTATACACTGACCCAAGCTGAAGTTTTCCTTGTCTTTTATTTTGTAGTTAGATCAAAACCCTTGTGATTTATTGGACAAAATAAGAAGTATCAATTATGTTACACAATTTCCAGAGCTTATATTAGGTAGTTTTGAGAGTTCTATGAAGTGCTTGATAATTTATTTCTGTAAGAAGTTGATGGAGTTGGAAACATGTGTTCCTGTTCCTCTGTTCGGGATGTTATGTTTTAGAAAAGCAGTATTGCATGGAGATTAATGGTATAAGCTTTGGATGGAGGAAGATCTAAGCCTGAATCCCAAGATCCCACTTATTAAGTAACGTGCAAAACACACAGATACTAACCCCTCTTCATCTGTTCCTCATCTGAAAATCATAATAGTAAGGCTAGTACTAAGGAAGAATGAAAAGATTAAGGGTACATGATCCACAATAATCAATTAATTACATATATCACAATAGCAATGAACACATTTTGAATTCTTACTAGTGTGGTAGGTTTACTTCTAAGAATTTCACATACTTTATTTCACTTAATCCTCACAACAATCTCACAGGATAGGTGCTATCATTATCTTAATTTTAGAGAGACTCAAGTAATTTGAGTCTCAATTCAAGTAATTTGCTTATGATTACAATAATATCAAGTGGTATAGCCATGACTGGGCCCTGGCAGTCTGTCTCCCAAACATGTTCCTCAACTCTGCACCATGTATGTACATAATATTTTGTAAGAAACATATAAAGACTGTACTATGAATGTGTACTATATTTTTATAGTTTAGTAAGGATCAGGAATTGTGGCTGATCTTAACTGAAATTAAGATGGGCCATGATTTGTATAAATAAGGTAGAAAGAATGTATTTTGATACCCCAGAGAAATAAACAATTTTTTTCTCATACCAGCACGGAAAATTTTTTCCAATTTTCACTTACCTGTTCATTGACTCTTTTACAGAAGATGGCAAGTATATAGACAGCTGCAATTGGAGGCCCAAGGTAGCTAGAAATTGATTCTACATAATGGATTAGTTGCCCATTTTGAGATACTTGTACCAATGGGACCCACACAATGCTCACAACACTTAATAGAAGAACGAATAGCCTGGGAAGAAAACAATGTAATTTAAACATTAAACAAAAGCATTATAGACACTTTTGTTGTGCTTTAGTTCTAGAGTTCACTCTTGTTGCCCTTCATTGATTCTCCAAACAAAATCAAGGTCCTTCACCATACATAAACCCATACTGGGCTTAATGGTGATCTTTTAGTAAAATGCCAATAAAGCAATTACTTGTCTACAATTAATAATAATAGCATCATCTATGAGATTAAATATCTATTCATAAAGTAGTTAAAATATCAGCAACTGATTAATAACTCCAATGCACCACATGTAGTATGTCGATTGGAAATAAATGCCACACTATTTCTATTAACCAACGATTATTTGTATGATAAAGAAAGCAGACTTCCATTTTTATTCCTTTCCTAGCTTTCAGGGAGCAAATTTGGTTTGCATATTGAAACAGCCTCTATCTCAGAATGCTGAGTGAATTGGCAAGAAATGCTAACTTGTACATTTTGCTACTTAAGTACTTCAGCAGGTAAAAAGTGTGTTAAAGGCTCCTGTTGTCCAGGGAGCATGATTTCTTCACCTTTCTAAACTCCAGTGTTGTCTGTGCCTGTTGCGTGAATAAATGAACCAACATAATTTAGTAGACTGTGCCAAAAAGGCCATTCATCTCTCGCTGCTCACATGAAACAGAGAAGCAGTTGTGGGGTGAAGGAGTTCTGAAGCACAAATGTCTCACTTAGACTGAAGCACAAATGTTTCATTTAAATGGTACAAAATCATTCATCCTTGCAACAACGGACTGTAATAAAACATGGGCAGACCTAGCATAATGCCTAAACCACAGTAAGGATTTGATAAATTACACTTACTGTTGTTAGTTTTTATCACCATTGAAAAGCAAATCACATGCTCTCCAACTCACTCAGTTCCAGTTGCTTCCTATCACATATAGAATAAAATTCCAAGTCTCGTTATGACTTAAATGGTCCTGCATGACCTCCCCTTGCCTTCAGGCACCACTGACCCTGTTCTGTACTCTCCCATTGGCTTGTTATGGATGGACCTCACTCCTGGTTGTTCTCAAACATATCACAAACGTTACTATGGAGGAATGCAGCCCTCACTGTTCCTTCCCCAGAGCACTATGGGGCTCACTCCCATACTTCCTGCAGGCTCTGCTCAAATGCCATCTCCTCAGAGAGGACTCCCTGAGCACTTGGATTTGGTTGCTTCAGTCCTTTCTTCCTGCTCTAATTGTCTTTCTGTCGTTTCTGGTCACCTGAAGTAGCATACCTTTATTGTCTATCTTCCTGACAAAGGCATACATTCCTTGAGGCAGGAATTTTAAAAACATATGTGTTTTTTATGGAAAAGTCATTACTTTATCATTTAAGGAAGACATGTGTCCAAGACCCTATACCTATCGGTGGCACAACTGCATCTTGGTCCTCCTGAACACCAACCAGTACTTTTTCTAGTACAGGTACACTCCTGCCTTCCTGTACTCCCTCTCCTGCAGCATTGGTCCAGAGTCAAGCTCTGGGCCAAGTGAGGCCCTTGGGTTTTTCCCAAAGTGTTTAATTTACTAAAGCTATTGTTACTGTCACCAACAAAGCACAATCTTTTAAATAGTTGGTCAGCTTCTCTTGATGTCAGTTTCTTTAGACACATTCTGATATCTTACTACAGTGGAACACAACAGGGAAATAAAATGATTACACTACAGCTACACATAGCAACACGGCTGAATGTTGCAAACATAACATGAGCAAAAGAAGCCATATTTTAGCCAACTGTAGTGGCTCACGCCTATAATCCCAGCACTTTGGGTGGCTGAGGCAGGCGGACCACGTGGTCAAGAGATCGAGACCATCCTGGCCAACTGGGTGAAACCCCGTCTCTATTAAAAGTACAAAAATTAGCTGGGTGTGGTGGTGTGTGCCTGTAATCCCAGCTACTTGGGAGGCTAAGGCAGGAGAATCGCTTGAACCCAGGAGGTGGGGGTTGCAGTGAGCCGAGATTGCGCCACTGCACTCCAGCCTGGTGACAGAGCAAGACTCCACCAAAAAAAAAAAAAAAAAAAAAAAAAAAAAAAAGCCATATTTCAAGAAATACAAATTGACTTACTCTATATATAATACCCTGAAGTTGGAAAAGGCTAAACTATAGCATCACCAGTCACAGTGGTTAGCTTTGAAATGATGTGGTCCAAGAAGAACTTCTGGGTGCTGGTAATTTTCATGTCTTGACTTGATTGATGGTTACATGGGTCCTCATTTTGCAACACCTCTCTGAGCTATGCATCCATGTGTTAACTGTTTTCTGTATGTGTGCTATACTTTGATTTTTAAAAACATTTTACAAAATGCTATGATGGGCCAGGTGCGGTGGCTTATGCCTATAAACTTTGGGAGGCCGAGATGGATGGATCACCGGAGGTCAGGAATTCGAGACCAGTCTGGCCAACATACTGAAACCCTGTCTTTACTAAAAATGCAAAAAAATTAGCTAGGTGTGGTGACAGGCGTCTGTAATCCCAGTTACTCAGGAGGCTGAGGCAGGAGAATCGCTTGAACCTGGGAGGTGGAGATTGCAGTGAGCTGGGAGCACACCATTGCACTCCAGACTGGGCAACAAGAGTGAAACTTTGTCTCAAAAAAACAAAAAATGCTGTGACAATATAGGGTCTACTTGAAAAATGTGAAAGGGAAAAAGGAGACACTAGTATCCATTTTTTCCTCTTGTTTTCTTCCATCTAACTCCCACTATCTTCAAGGGTCCCAGGCTGCTCAGGATCCCCTGGGTCGACTTAACTCTCTAAGTATCCTCTTGGAATGAGTCCTTTCCCTGTTCCTTTGTAACACAGCCCAGTCATTAATGAATGCAACTGATAAACTCCTCTGTGTTAATGTGTGGAGGACCTAATCCATGACCTCCGTGTGATATACATGGAAACTGCTAGAGACAGTGCATTTATCTATCAGAGTAGGTGAGAATTTTACACCCCATTAAAACACTGGTGGAGTTTTTTGAAGATGTTGATTCAGAGGGTTATGTGTGGAGGGGAAGAAATAAGGGCCCATGAAAAGCATTTGAAAGACTGAAAAATTGATTATTTCATTTAAAGGAATAGTTCAGATTTTCGTGTCTGGAAAGTGCTCACTTGAATTCAGTGTACTCCAATGACTCTTCTCCCCACTGAGACACTATGATTACTTTCACCAAAGCCAAAAGTAAGGGAACTCTAGTTCACTTCTACATACTTCTTCAGAGGATTCTAGATGGGAACCAGGGTTCACTCACCGTCCAACTATCAAGAGCTCTTTCTCTGATGCTTGCTTTCGCACCTTGTTGTAAAGGTCAATGGTGAAGAGCGTGCTGGCGCTGTTGAAGATGGAGGTCAGGGAGCTCATGAGAGAGGCCAGCATGACTGAAAGCATCAGGCCTCGCAGTCCTGGAGCCAGGAGAAAGTACAAGCACTGGTTAGCAGCTGGACACTGCCTTGCTAAACCAGAGAGTGTTCAAAGATAAAAGCATAATCTGGAACATTGGTTAACTGATGTCCTTCTTAATACTCATTAGCATGTGGAGTTTCCTGCATATTTCCTGGTCACCTGAGAATAATCCAGTATAATTAAGTCAGGCACAGAAAGACAAACATTATATGTTCTCATTTACTTGTGCCATCTAAAAATCAAAAACGAACTCATGGATATAGAAAGTAGAAGGATGGTTACTAGAGACTGGGAAGGGTAGTGGGGGACTAGAGGTGGCAGTGGAGATGGTTAATGGGTACAAATAAAAGAGAATGAATAAGACCTGCTATTTGATAGCACAACTGGGTGACTATAATCAATAATAATTGTACATTCTAAAATAACTTAAAGAGTGTAATTGAATTGTTTGCAACTCAAAAAATAAATGCTTGAGGGGACGGATTAAAGCAAAAAGAATTTTAGTCCTAAACATGAACTTAGAGCTATCATCTACTGGAACCTGGTTTTAGAAGAGAATAAACAACATCACACCATCTTTCTTAGGGTAGGGAATCTAGGCTTCCTGAAAACTTAAGAGGACTGGAGAGGAAGAAATCCAGCAAGTGGTTCTGCTAAAGAAGTCTTTGGAGTGGCAAAGCCAAGAGTTTTGAGCCATGATGGGAACTTCATCCTCCAGTTCCCTCTGCTCATTAGTAATGGCCCCAAGCCTCCCAGGACAGAGTGTGAATGGGGAGTATGTGGTGTCATGCTTGTGGGCCATGGTGCGTCCCTCCCTCCCGTGTGTCAGGGTTGAGGAAGGTAGCAGAAGTATAGCCAGCTCTTGATGAGCCTAAGGTACAAGATCACCTGGTCAAGTCCTGAGCTCTGTACTCTGTTCCATTTCTGTTCACCATAGAAATGATCACCTTCTGGCATCCTAATTATTTGCATATTTCATGTGTGTGATTTATTTTCTATCTCACAGTAGTAGATTGTGAGTTCCAAGAGGTAGGGGACTTTGTGCCTACTCCTCTGATGTTTTATTAGCACCAAAGCATTTCCTGGCACTTAGTAGACATTCAGTAAATAGTTGCAGATTAAATAGATTGAGATCTATTATTTGATTATCACTAGCCCCGAAAAAGTAGGATAGTTTACCTCTAAGCCTTGTGTTTATAAGTTTATGACTTACGCAACTCTTTTATTGACAAATGGATTATTTAACTGTTCTTTGTTACCTCAGAAGACAGTCTTGAATCTGAAGGAGTAAGAATTTCTCTAACAGTAATTGTACCTGTTTCATCTCTGAAATTGTCAGGCCTAGCACAGAGCTGGTAGCCTGTGGAAGGTGCTCAAGAAATAGTCTGATGAGTTGGATTGAATTAATGGAAGGTAGAAGAATTGTACCACAACCCTTCCTTGGGGCTGTCCCAGAAGGGACATTTTCCTACCTTGGGGCATCAGTTCCAGCACCATCATTGGATATGCGTAGTTAGTGCAACCGACCGCAACACCACAGTGTTTCACGCATTCAGAAGGTACCACACATGCCACCTTATCTGAGAAAGAGTTTCAGAAGTGAGTCCAGTGAGGCCCAAATAGGCACAACCAATAACCATTAAGCAAAGAGAAAAGTTGTAAGATCATAAGGAAGAAAAGACGTTTGCCTGGAAACTGGAGATTCAACTTTGAACTCCATACCATAGATCTGGCCCCTCTATAGAACACAACCCCAAGTATCTCATCCCTATAGCCTCTTGCACTAACCCATGGGACAGGGGCCCCCTGAGATGTGGCCTAGCAAGAGCAGTTGAGCAAAGAGAGGGAGTGGACCCCATCCTCTGGGAAAATGGCAAAAGAAGAAATTCTTACAGAAACACAGAACTCTAGAGATTGGCAACACCAACAGGAAGTTAGGTCCTGTGTGCACTCTCATTTAGCCTAGTATCTTTCACCTACATCTAAGAAGAAGCATCACTTGTGATGGTCAGTTGGGTGACTGTCCCACGTGCGATAATGCTCACCTCTGTGGCAGTTGCACAGTACCCTGATGGTTTTTTATTTTTGCTTGAACAACATTACAACAGACAGGAAGAATTAATAAAGAATCACCCAGAATAATAACACCTCAGCACAGTGGCTTCTTTTCATTCCTTCCTAATCGTTTTCCATAGGAGAAATGTCTTTTTTTGTATAACTATTGTAGTTGTTGAGACATTATTTTGCAAGTTTCTTTTTATGTTTAATATCATAACCTCACTATTTTCCAAGTTTTTAGATATTCTTCAGTCTCCTGTTTCCATAAAGGAGATACACAGTAAAATTCCTTTGGCCATTCCCCACTAGTTAGATACTTACAATTTTTTTTTTAGGAGATGGGGTCTTGCTCTGTCACCCAAGCTGTAGTGAAATGGTGCAATCATAGTTCATTGTAGCCTTAAACTCCTGGGCTCAAGCAATCCTTCTGCCTCAGCCTCCCAAGCAGCTAGGACTACAGGAACACACCACTATACTCAGATACTTTATTTTACTTGATTTTATTATTATTATTTTTTAGAGATGATATTTTGCTGTATTGCTCAAGCTGGTCTCAAAGTTCTGGCCTCAAGTGATTCTCCTGCCTCAGCCTGTGTTCATAAGAGTAAAGAATGGTCACACCTCAGCCAGGCGTGAGCATTCTTTACTCTTATAAACATTACAAAGCTGCAATAATAGGTGATGTTCACTTAACAAGATTTCAGGGAAATCAACTGATGTCTGGTTCAGAAAACATGAAGTGGATTCGGTGTTAACTGATGGATTACCCCAATAAAAATGAGTCCTCGATTAGCCAAGAAAGATTTGGTTATATTTCCTTCACTTTTCATAATAAATGAAGTTGAATTTTTTAAAGAAAGATTTTCAACACTAGCAATTACTCTCAGCTGAGCCAGAAATTTACATATCCGCAACCTGATTCCAAAGCAGTGAAAATTGATTGAGTTCTCCAGTTTTCTCAGAGAGACCAAGACCTTCTCAGTCAGAGATGTCACCAAATTCAGCCAGTAAAACTCACTTGACTCAAATTAACCCAGTTCTACCTCATCCTGCAGTGTCGTTTTGCCATATTCTCTGGGCTTCCTTAAATCTAAGCATCTCATGAAAACAGAACTCACAGACTCAAATGTCTACGAGGCAGACAGACAGTTTGAAAAGAATAAAGGAGTAGAATGTCCAATGTGCCAAATTTTTCTGCCTCCAACTGCTAAGAAAGCTGTTTCCTACACCTGGAATTCTGCTTTTACTCCCATCCAGAATGAATTTTCTCAATGTTTTATCACATTTTCAAAAGACTTCTTAGAATTCAAGCATAAAAAAGAATATACGGATTCAGGGCTCACCTGTGTACAGAATGCGGCTGATCATCCCCGGCATCACCATGAGGAACATGGGCAGCAGCTTCAGGTAAGCACACATGATGCAAGCAGCCTTCACGTGAGACATGTCCTTGCCACAGAGGCAGCGCTGCACAATGACCTGCCAGGAAAACGTGACACATTCATGAAACAACCCGGGGATGGTTTCAAAGGTAGTGAGCCTTTGAATCATTCACCCTTTCCAGAGTTTGTTGCAATAAGAAATGATGTGGATCAGTATACCAAAGAGCTGTCTGCACTCCTGTGTTCATTGCAGCACTACTCACAACAGCCAACAAATGGAATCAACCTGAGTGTCCATCAGCAGATGAATGGATAAAGAAAATGTGCATAATACACAGTGCAAAACCATTCAGCCATACATAACAATGAAGTCTTTGTCATTTGCAGAAACATGGATGGAACTGGAGTTCATTACATTGAGTGAAATAAGCCAGGCACAGAAAGACAAATATCACACATTCTTACTCATATGTGGGAGCTAAACAAGTAGATCTTATGGAGGTAGAGAATACAGTGGTGGTTGCCAGAGGCTGGGAAAGGGAGGCAGAGCATAAAGAGAAGTTGGTTCACAGGTAAAAACATATAGTTAGAAGAAGTGCACTTTAGTGTTTCCTAGTAATAGTGTGACTACAGTTAATGATAATTGATTAAATATTTCAAAATAGCTGGAAGGAAGAACTGTAATGTTAACACAATGAAAAGATTAAGATTAGAGGTAATGAACATCCCAATAACCCTGATTGGATCATTATACACTGTATACCTACATTCTATTGTATACCTGATCTTGGAATCAGGTTGTTTGAGGATATGTAAATTTCTGAATCAGCTGAGAGTAACTGCATGTATACATGCATCAAAATATCACATGTACACCCCAAAATATTATATATAAACTATAATATATGTATATGATACATATGTAACTATATATAGATATATATATGATACATATACAACTATGATATGTATGTGTGTATATATAGATCTTTATTATATATATGATAGTTTATCATATTTTGGGAGTACATGTGGTATTTTAATACATGTATACAATGTGTAATGATTAGTGTCTAATAATGTGTTTTGGAGTTATAATCAGGGTTTGAATCTTGATTCCTTTTGCATAGTATTAGAGCTCTGTGAGTCTCAGGTTTGTCATCTCAAAAATATGGTTATCTGTTGCAGGACTTTCTTAATATTTGGTATGATGTATGTAAGACCCTTGGTACACAGAATTCAATACACATTAGCTACTATTAAAATATATCTACAGTTCCCAGGCTGCAATGCAACAACAGTAGTGAAACCATGCCCCAAAGAATTAAAGAAACAATGACTAAATTCTTAAGCCTACAGGATAGCAGATAACAACAACAATAACAACAAACAACTTGGCCAGGCGCAGAGGCTCACACTGTAATTTCAGCACTTTGGGAGGCTGAGGTGAGTGGATCACCTGAGGTCTGGAGTTCAAGACAAGCCTGGCCAACATGGGGAAATCCCATCTCTACTGAAAATACAAAAACTAGCAAGGTGTGGCGATGCGCACCTGTAATCCCAGCTACTCGGGAGGCTAAGGCAGGAGTATCACTTGAACCAGGAAGGTGGAAGTTGCAGTAAGCCGAGATTGTGCCACTGCACTCCAGCCTGGGTGACAGAGCAAGAGACTGCCTCAGAAAAGAAAAAAAAAAAAGAAACAACTTTTAGAAACACTGAAACTCCATCCACTTGTGAGATCAAGAAAAAAATGGCTGAAATCGGCTGGGACCAAAATGGCCAGCTGAAGTCTGTGCAGAGCAAGGTTGCTGAGATAACAGCCTGAATTTCCACTGCATGTTTCACATGAACTCCTCCTGAATTTGCACATGCAACGCACAAGGTAGCATGAAAAGAAAACTGGACATGCCCAGGGTCTTTCCAGACCTTCCCTTTCCTTCCACCAATCACCTACTAATCTCAGAATCCACCCTTTGAATCTTTTTAAATAAAAATACTGTCTTGAAGCCAGCAGAAAGAGACAGATTTGAGCTTGACTCCTGTCTGCTTGTAAATCTACTTGTGATAAAAAGCCTTTCTTTAATCAAAAACCCAGTATTATAGTATGGCTTCTAGTGCATCAGGCAGTGAGTTCCTTTTGCTTGATAACATCAAGTAATGTGCCAGGTACAAAGCTGTCACTACTGACACCACCATAAGTTGTGGTTTAATTCATGTCTTTCATATCGTAGGCATTATTAGTATCTTCCTATTGTTATGGGGCAGTTACTTCCTTTGCAAGTGAAGCTAGTTGTCATGGAAACACCAGGGTCAAGCAGCCATTGGAAGAAGTCACTGAGACATTGATTTCCAGATTTCTTCAGAATATTCTGAACCCTCACCTGGTTTTTAATCCAATATGAGAGTCCTCGAAAAAATAATGCACAGAACTTCAGAATTCCTACTTATGTTATGCAATCTCTTAACTAAGAATTTTGTAGCAAAGTAGAATGTCTACCCATAATGTCATAATTTCTCGATATTTTTCTTCTCAAGGATTGTCAGAAAATAGAGATGGCTTTTTCTGCATAATTCTCTTCGGAGAAGCAGTCCATTAAGGATAGCAGTGGTATCATTCGGTGCTTGGGGAGCAGACAGCACTTTTAGACAAAGGTGGTAGAAGTACAGCACAAATCACAGGTGAGCAGGGAGCCCTGTCAGCAGTTGAGCAGGACCAGTATCAGATCTAAGGGGAAGGTGAGGCTGCTTGCAGGAAGCAAGCTAGGGAATCAGAGAGGAAATATACATGATAAAGATGATTCCACATGCAAATGATGAAATTATGCATTCTTTGGTAGATGTTTTGGTAAACTCATTACACTGAGAAAAATAAAACTCTGGCCATTGATTCACACCAGGCTAAAAATTGTGAAATTATGAGCTTGACATTGACAGATTCTTCAGAAAGAAGGAAACTTCAAAAAAACAAAAACTTAGATGATATAAAAAAGCATACTCAGAAAACAGACAAAAAAAGATAACATCATTGAAGTTGTAAACACAAAGGCAGAAAAAGTCCAGGATAAAGTGGAGAAAGTCTCCTAGAAGATAGAGATGGAAAATAGGAAGAAAAGGTGAGAACAGCAGAGAACCAGCTGAGGAAGAGTGACACCCAAACAGAGAAGGTCCCAAAAGGAAAAGAAAATGGAAGAAATCATAGAAAGAATACCCTCAAATTATCCAAGACATAAATTAACAGACTAAGCAAGCTCACAATTATAGATCCACACAATAGTGCATTGTGGGGAAATTTCAGAATACTGAGGACTGAGGAACGGCCAGCTTCCAGAAAGAAAGACACGGTCATATCCAGAGGATCAAGAATGACTTCAGGGCCAGGCACAGTGGCTCATGCCTGTAATCCCAGCATTTTGGAAGGCTGAGGCAGGTGGATCACTTGAGGTCCGGAGTTTAAGACCAGCCTGGTCAAAACCGTGAAACGTCATCTCTACTAAAAAATATAAAAATTGGCTGGGCACGGTGGCTCATGCCTGTAATCCCAGCACTTTGGGAGGCCAAGGCAGGCAGAATCAGGAGGTCAAGAGATCGAGATCATCCTGGCCAACATGGTGAAACCCCATTTCTACTAAAAATACAAAAATTAGCTGGGCGTGGTGGTGCACACCTGTAGTCCCAGCTACTCGGGAGGCTGAGGCAGGAGAACTGCTTGAACCTGGGAGGCAGAGGTTGCAGTGAGCTGAGATCGTGCCACTGCACTCTAGCCTGGCACCTGGCGACAGAGCAAGATTCTGTCTCAAAAAAAATTTTTTTAATAAAAATTAGGGTTGAGTGGTGGCATGCACCTGAAGTCCCAGCTACGGAGGAGATTGAAGCAAAAAGAATCTCTTGAACCCAGGAGGCAGAGGTTACAGTAAGCCAAGATTGTGTCACTGCACTCCAGCCTGGGTGACAGAGCAAGACTCATCTCAAAAAAAAAAAAAAACTTCAAGCTTTTCCACAGTGATGGTGAAATCCAGAAGACAGTGTCTATGACTCTGAGAAACATTATTTCCAACCTAGGACTGAATACATGAACAAACTATCAATCAAGGAGAAGTTAGAGTGAAGACATTTTCAAATATGCTAATTCACAATGTTTAATTCCTAGGAGGCCTAGCTCAGGAAGATACTGAAGGTTTTGATTTGCCCTGAAAGACAGAATAAACTAAGAAGACAACAGGCGATACTGGAAAAAGAAATAAGCCGAGTAAGGCAAAAATGAATTCCCAAAGGTGGTAGTGAAGGACTTATTGGATAAGGTTGGGCACCAAACAGAAGGAGCGCTGCCAGACTGTGAGAGGGCAAAGGCTCCAAGGGAACCTTTCATTCAATTAGTAATAATTAACAAGAAAATTCAAAAGGAAAAATTAAGAATTGTCCAGATGCGGTGGTTCACACCTGTAATCTCAGCACTTTGGGAGGCCAAGACAGAAGGATTGCTTGAGTTCAGGAGTTTGAGACCAGCCTAGGCAACATAGTGAGACAAATTAAAATTACTCCAGGAACAAGAAAAAGCTAAGGCAAAATCAGACACTGTTCATCACGTGGTTCAGCTGTGAATTACATTCAGGTAGTCACAGAAATGGTGGCACTGAATGCTGATCTTTTCAAAATTGTTACTGACAGCTATTGGGAGGATGGGGAAACAGGTGTGCTTGCATGGGACTGAGAAGGGAAGGTTGAAGGACAGCTAAACTCATCCTTCATCATAGGGAAGCCACCGATAAAATTCTAAAACCAAGAAGGAGCAACATAAGCATTTATCTGAATCACTTGGGGATCAAGTTAATGAGCAGACTCCAATTCAGGGGGTCTAGATAGGATCATAGTTATCTGAATTTATTCCTAGTAAGCTCCAAGGTGATGTCCATGCTGATGGCTCACAGACTGCACATTGAGCGCAAGGATTTAGGGAACAGAAATAAATGCCAAAACACTCAATTAAAAGAGCTGAAAGCATTTGCCTCTAAAGTATAAGAAATAGGGTAGAAAACAGGGAGCCATGCTGCTATTTTTAAATAGGCTTTGTAGAAGTGTTTGACTCTTTAAGCTGGGCATGGTGGCTTACCCCTGTAATTCCCAGTACCAAGGTCAAGTAGGTGTTCAAGACCAGCCTGGTCAACATGAAACCCCATCTCTACTGGAAATAGAAAAATTAGCTGGGTGTGGTGGCGCATGCCTGTAATCCCAGATACTTGGGAGGCTCAGGCAGAAGAATTGCTTGAACCTGGGAGGCAGAGGTTACAGTGAGCTGAGATCATGCCACTGCACTCCAGCCTGGGTGACAGAGTGAGTGAGACTTCATCTCAAAAAAACAATGAAGAAGTGTTTGACTCTTTAAACGATATGTGTGCAAAATAGAAACTAAATATTTTTATATGAGACAAGAAAGAACAAGAAACACATACACACATGCCCACACAGACACACACACTTCACCTGATTTGTGCACCAGTACCACAAAGCTGTAATGGGCGTTCCAAATATAATTCCTGGCCATGGAATATCCCCAGTGACAGCATCTCGGAAGAGGTGGAAGGAGTCCGCCCGAGGTGTGTAGCACCTGGCATTGATTGTCAAGTTGTCCCCCGTGACTACGGACGGGATGGCATTCATGTACTTCTCGGTAAAGCTCTCGTAACCTCCAACTTCGTTAAATGCTGAAAAGGTGTCAGAGTAAAATGAGATGTCTTACTGAAATCTAAAACATCCAATGTTTATGATGACTATTTTTTGGTGAAGGTACACAAGGACCTCCTATCAGACCAGTCAAATCCTCAGTGACCTTCTCTCAGGTCCATGTCTTTCTGGTACCTCCAACTGGCATTGGCCATGCTACCAGATTGACTTTCATGAAGTACACAAAGCAAGTAACTCTGACTTGTCTTCCTATATTGCTCTTTGAAGTTTTGAGTTAGTGTCTCTTTTAAGATAAAAATGAAGCTGTTACCCAACAGGCTGACACTGATATATCACAACCATTTAGAGCATAAGCAAACTGGAAGGTGAGCTAACAAGGTGAGCCTCATAGAATCAGCCATCAGAAAGCCCCAACTGCTCTGAAAAGAACAGGAGCCAAAGGCCTCTCTTCTTGACCCAGAGTTTGGCTCTTTTGATCTTACTCGCAATCTGGTTTTCTGATGCAACACTATATTTTGCCCATTACAGTAAAAAATTGGAAAGATAATGAGCAGAAATTGGGGGCGGCAGGTTAGACATGACAAGTGAAAATGAGACTCAGCCTGTTTGCATCTAGAAAGGCTAATCAGGTGCAGAAGAGAATTGTAGTTGCTCTTAGAAAGCTGAGCTCAGGTATCTGGGGTCCCTTAGTATAGCTTTAAATGATGAAAAATTCATCAGGGTATTATACAGTTGGAGGGTTAACATTAGTTTGCTTGATTATTTAGCTAAAGGCCTACTATGTGCCAAACACTGTGCTGGGATCATGTGCAAAATAAATGTGCAAGGCAGAAATTTAGCCAAGTGGAGGATACAGACGATACAAGGAAGTTGCTTTGATTAGATAAATACGGTTTGTAACAAAAAGACATAGGAGACCCTAAGAGATGAGAGTCCCCCTCTTCATCCTAAAGATGGGAGAATTGAGGCTTAGAGACCCTGATCCCAGGGAGTACATCACTGAGGCCAGGAACCAAAGCACCATGAATAAGACCAGCACAGAAGTTCTGGAAAACGGAATAGAAAGTACACAAAGAATTGATGCTAACAACCTCTGGAGTAGCACTGTACAATGGAAACATGCTGCAATGATAGAACTGTTCTGTATTTATGCCATCCCGTATGGTAGCCACTAGCCATATATTGTACACCTGAAATATGGCTAGGTAAATGAGAAACAATTTTTAGTTTTAAGTAGCCATATGTAGCTAGAGGCATTTATGTTGGTTTAAAACCACCAACTGTCATTGCATATTTGTCTTTGTAGTTCCTTGAGTTTTTGCTTCATGTACCTACAAGCTGTGTGATTAGATACATGCACATTCAGGATTGTTGTATTCAGTGTAGCTTGAATAGGTAGAGCATGCTGGCAGGACAGGGAAGAGATATTTATTTTCATCCTATATCCTTTTTACTGTGTGCATGGATTTCCTATGCAACGATAAATACCATAATAAGAGAAAACAAAAATTGGCAAGCTGTAAATTAATATTGTTTGAGGGCAATGAACTGTGATAGTATAAAGTGAGCATTATGAAGAAAAATCCAACCTATATTTATGTACTGTAACAATGTATTATAATAGATTTTCATACAAAGTAGTCATAATGAGGTTATGAATGTTTTGGATGAAAACCCACTACAGTACATTGTTAGAATACACAAACATAGGTTGCGTATTATTCAGTTGAACTAATACTCAGTTCTCAGATTTTTTCCTACTATTAAATCCTTCATTTCATAAAAATTCTATGTAAATGAAAGGTTTCCAGACTTTGAATCTAATGCATAAATACTTCTGTAAAATTATCAACCCAGTGGTACTGATTTTGTCTGTCCTTAACACAGAGAAATTAAGGTTAAATGAGATAACTTATCTAAGCAATAATTTTTAAAAGAAAGTAATGTTCTTCTCCTCCCCTACCCATTTCCTCATGCTGAGATAATAAAGCAAGAAAGAAGTCAGGCAGATATTTCAGTGATGGAGATTACATAAATGACTGGAAAATATGCCCAGATGGAACTGGAAGGCATCCCAATAAAGAGCAAACAGACTGAACCGAAACAAGTCCCATGATTTTCGGCCCCTGGGCACTGCACACAGGGTTATCACTTACCAAACGCCATAAGAATAAAAGAACCAATCACCATGATGATAGTCTGGACGGTGTCTGTATAAATCACCGAGGCCAAGCCCCCTGGTGAGAGAAAGAAAAGAACCAGAGCATTTTATCCATGTGTCCTCATGTATTTACTACCTTCACCACTGGGTTCTTCTCCACCCAGAACCCTGAAAATGACTCAGCAGAAGACATCAAAAGCTTCTGGGTGAGACACAAGCTTGTCCTGGCATCATGGTCTCCTCAGCATTGGTTCTACTTCTCATGCCTTGCTCTGATTCAGTTTCTGTGAATTACTGTGAAATTTCATCTTTGTGTGAGTTTTTTAATATTAAGTAGGGGAAAAGGCAGCACTTTAATACCATGAAAGTTTCTCTTAATGATCCCTCAATTGACCCCCATTCAGTACAGTGCACCTGCTCTAAAATATCTAGCAAAACCACTTTTGCTCTAGTGCTGGAACAGAACGTTGTTCCATTAATTCAATACCAGATATAGTTACCGTGTTTTGTGTTTTGCTACAATGGAAAAAAACCCAAACTCTTTTTCAGTTCTAGATGAACTAGGCTGTCGGTCAACAAGATATTCCCTTTATGAGTGTCATGGGAAAACAAGATGAATCCTGAAAACTCACACCTTTATCTCTCCCTTATTCTGAAACACATGCTCTGTGAAAGTTGTCTGTTCCAAAATAGAGACACTTATGCCAAGCCCTAACGAAATGGGGCTGGGAGACCACGCAGGTAGGCCCTCATACACGTATGCCTGTAACAGGAACTGTTGCAAGACATTATCTCAGCTAGAACTTTCTGGTTAAGCCACTTCTGTGAAGACTGTCTCCTAGCAACAGCCAGTGCCACCAATGAACAAGCACCACCACCTGCAATAAGCAGGTGAAACAATCGTCTTTATTTCAGAACAGCTTATGTGGATTCTCCCTCTCTGTCTTTATAAGTCTCCCCTTGCCCCAAGCCCCTTGGAAGTGCCTATGATCACATGTGCCATAGCACATGGATCCTGGTTTGCAAACCCTCACTATTCCCGAAGAAACACCTCATTTTGGAGAGTTGCTTATTTTAGGTTGACAGCTCAAATGCACCAAAATGACCCAGAAATTGTCCTAGCTGGTATTTTTCCTTACGTTTTCCAACTCAGCTGGTATTGTTTAATTTTTATAAGTTAATATACATGAGAAGCATATCAACATACTTGGTTCATGAGGGCCTGCTTGGACTTATTACCATACATTGTCTCCCGCCAGCAACCCACTGCTCCAGTTTTCCTCTTTCAACTGTGCCATTCATGGCCATGGCCATGCCCTGGCATCCTGTGTTCATTTGAACCTCACCTGGCATTTGCCAGTCTCCTGTCTAAGCTGCTGTTTCCTTGTGGATGATACGCCGAATTCTGAGTACCAAACTCATAGCTGAACCAAATTACCGGTTCTCCACCCCATCCCCCACATAATTCCCTTCCATCAAGATGCTCACATCTAGTACAGAGTATTCTGTTTTGTATCCTCTAGTTGTGTTTCTGGTGCTGTGCTTGACTCTGATAGTGGGAATGAAATGGTGTCTTTACCTCGGCAGTGACACAGCTAACACTGAGAATGCTAATTGCAGGTTTGGGTGGGATCAGCAGAAGACATCTTGAGTGAGCAAAATATCCAACATACTCACCAGTGATGGTATAAACAGCAGTGATAGCCAAAAGGATGAAGATTGCCAGGTAAAGGTCCAGTCCCAAGGCCAGCTGGATGAATATGGCTCCAGAAAACATATCTGCCTAAAAAGGGAACAGTCAGGATGAGAAAGAATCATGCATTTCAGGCCACTGGTTTTTCTGCTCCAATGTCCATTCTTCTAAACCCTTCTTTTCCTGGTAGACTCCTACTTATCTTTCAAGAATCCACTGAGATGGCCTCAGAGTAATACCTTTCATAAAGCCCCAAAAAACAATTTTCACTATCTTCACTCTCTTCTGTATTCTCATAGACGTTAGTTCATTGCTTAGTTGAGGTGCTTTTGAAATGAGGTGACATGTCCTGAGAACTTTTTCTGTATCATGAGGCTTAGAGAAGCTGAGTAATTGCTTATAGAAAGCTCCTCGCCTCGACTGTGACAGAGAATATATTATATTGTGTGTTTCATGTACTATAAAACTTATTAATGGCAAAAACCGCAATTACTTTTGCAACAACCTAATATATTGGTAGAAAGTATGTACAAAAATAGCCTGGGTGTGATGACTCACACCTGTAGTCCCAGCACTTTGGGAGGCCAAGGCAGCCAGATCATAAGGTCAAGAGATTGAGACCATCCTAGCCAATATAGTAAATCTCTGTCTCTACTAAAAATACAAAAATTAGTGTGGTGGTGTGTGCCTGTAGCTACTCGGGAGGCTGAGGCAGGAGAATCACTTGAACATGGGAGGTGGAAGTTGCCATGAGCTGAGATCACTCCATTGCCCTCCAGCCTGGCAACAGAGCGAGACAAAAAAAAAAAAAAAAAAAAAGGTAGTATGTACAAAAATAAAATGCAACCAAAGAACATTGTTTTCATGTATATTCCAAATAGATATGTGGTACAATGATTTATAATTGTTTGAATTGGGGGTTATGATTATTTATGAAATTGAGGGGGAAATGCAGAATTAATTTAGATTATGCAGACTGTGCTGTAAATGCATGATATTGGTTGGAATTCAACTAATTACATGTGTCTCTGACCATCCTAGGGACCCTTAGGTCTAACCATAAAAAAAAGGAGACTATAATCAACTTAGAAATCTCTCTAAGGCAAATGTATTTCAGTAGGAAGTACATTTTTCTATCTACGAAGTTTGGCTCAGCATAATTAACATGAATAATTCAGGACAATTTCCTGCTATCTATTATATATGTATACTAACATATATAACTAATCATATATTTTTTTCTTAAAATTAGTATTCTTGTTTGTCAATGAGAATTTTTATAATTATCTATTTGTTTTAACTTTCCTAAAATTATAAACAGAACTGTTTTAAGAGATGAATTGGGTAACATACTTTCTCTCTTCTGGAAAAACTTAAGCTGCCAATGGATTATCTCTTCCTTGAAGGCTTGAAAGAATTCACCCCCACCCTTCCCCATGTCCGCAAACTACCTGTCAGGTAGGTATTATCATCATTTTGTATCTGAGGAAACTGAGGCTTAGGGAATTTGTCCTGGATGACCCAGATAGAAAGTGGTAAGCTCAGGATTTAAACCTGTGTGGTGTGACTCAGAAGCTTATATGGTTAAACATATTGTGATACTGTTACCATGGGATTTTACTTAATGAAATATGTGGGGGAACACTTAGAATAGATAAAATATTCTAGAAAAACAGTGAATGTGGCAGCATAGTTTGTGAACTTTCATGAATCTCTACATTAGACAGAGCAAGTGTATAGCAAAACCAACAAAATTAGATGACAGGGTATTTCCACAAGGCCCAAAAGGCAAGAAGGCCAGGTGCAAATTAACCTTAGCCACAAAACCTACATGGCAGCAAGATCTGGGAGGAGGCAGAGAGAAACAGCAGCTTATCTGCAGAAACTTAGAGTTAGACATCCCTACATAGCCACCAGGTGACCACTGGGAAGCACAGTGGGACAATTGCAGGAGTACCGCAGAGTATGGAAGGGGTTTTGATTTAATAACCAGTGGGCAACTGTAAGGGGTCCTTGGTAAGTTTTGAAAGGGTTCAGAGTAGTCCAGGTCAAACAAGCTCTCAAAACTAATGGCCAAAGCGCCCTTTCAGAACAGGGACCTACACTGAGGAGAAACTTCTATTAAGTGGCAACAAAATTTGGCAAAATGAGGAACACCATGTTTGATGATACACTAGTCTTATGATGGGGATGGAGGAGAACTGCAAATAAGTTCTGAATTCATTTTTAGTTTGTTTTTTTTTTTGTAGCAGTATGGGTGAGGCAATTCTGAAATCATTTTCTTTTTAAAAGTATTTACTTATTTTTGTTTCAGCCAGGCACAGTAGTTCACGCCTATAATCCCAGCACTCTGGGTGGCCAAAGTGGGTGGATCAGTTGAGGCCATTTGTCAATTTATGCTTTTGTTATCTGTGGTTTTGAGGTCTTATCCAAAAAAATCTTTGCCCAGACCAATGTCCTGAAGCATTTCTGAAACCATTTTTGATGCATTATAGGATGGAGCAAACAAATTGTGTGTGTGTGCATGTGTGTGTGTGTTGATGGCTTCAGGATTCTCAATTGTGGAAGAAGGATCATATAAATATAGAATTACAGAAGGCAATAAAATACTCTGTAGAGCTGGATTGGAATTGGAGGTATTAGTGTGAACTCATGATTCGTAAACTATATGTATGTGTATAGTTGCCCAGAAACTATATGTATGTGTGTATATGAATGTTTGTATTTATGTGTGTGCATTTATATGGGTGTATGTATGCATTTATTTCCTAATTCTGTCAGCTAATAGAATCAAGAAAAAAAGTCAACTTAATAAGCACACTTAGCACTCAAGATTTTGGTTTCTAAAACCCTTCCCCACTAAAGGAGCCAGGGATGTCCCAGGAAAATAGGTGATTCCAGGGCTGGAGGAGAGCTGGTACAAGATGAGTCTGAAACATTTTGTTATGCCAGAATTTAAGAAATTGGTCAATAAAATGATGGGATCATGCCCTATCCTTTACACAGAATCCAGTTTGGGGAGCTCTCACTGGCCAAATATGGCATGAGTATCAAAATAACTACATATAATAATATTTGTAAACCAATGATAAACAGGAATGTATCAGTCCACATCAGTAATAGATAAATAGAGAAGGGAAGACTCTTGCCCTCAGTAGCCTGCTGAATGCTGGATGGGAACTATAGAAGGAGTGCTAGAGTTGAAAAATTATTTGTCAACCATCCTAGTAAAGATTGGATCTGATAAGATAATTTATGAACGCTGAATCTATTGGAAAATTTTGAAGAGGAACTGAATATTTGAGTGGTTTAAAGGATCTAGCATAGATCCTTTTAGTTACAGGGGAAAATAAAACAGTCATGCTTATTTGTTACAGGGGAAAATAAAACAGTAATTCTATGTTGGAGAAATTAGGCAACACTTTGATCACATGATCAAAATTAACATCACCATTAAGGAACAGATGGATATTGAATGCTTCTAGATAGGATACTTTTAGTAGGACACATCACTTATGCAGTATTCCAGCCAAAAGGAATGCATAACATGCATCCAACTATGAAAAAATATCAGGCAAGTCCAAAATAAAGATTGTCATATTAAGAAGAGTGGAGGAGGGACTCTATCCTTCAAAAATGTCAATGTCCTTAAAGACAGAAAAGGGGCACATAGAACTGTTCCAGATGAAAGCAGGCTGAAGACATTTGGCAACTGAATGTAATACCTGACCCTAGACCTCATCCTGTACTGGAGAAGAAAGGATGATAAAAAAGATTATTTCTGAGTCAGTTGACAAAGTTGGAATTCAAATGGTAGATAACTGTATACATATTATGTTTGCTTGAGTTGATAATTCTGCTGTGGTTTTGCAAGAAATTATCCCTGCTTCTAGGAATAATGATATACAGGGAATGCTCAGTTTAGAAAACTATCATTTGACAACTGCCACAGTAAAGACTGGATCAGGTAAAAATCATTGGATCAGGTAGAATCATCAATGAATGTTAAATCTGGGGGAAAATTTACACTGAAACTTTTGAGATTAAAGGGCAATGATGTATGTAACAATCTCAAATCGTTGAAGACATGTGAGAAACACTCTGGGAGGCCAAGGTGGGTGGATCATTTGAGGTCAGGTGTTTGAGACCAGCCTGGCCAACATGGTGAAACTCCATCTCTACTAAAAATACAAAAAAATTAGCCAGACATGGTGCTGCATGCCTGTAATCCTGGCTACTGGGGAGGCTGAGACAGGAGAATCACTTGAAACTGAGAGGCAGAAGTTGCAGTGAGCCAAGGTTGCACAATTACACTCCAGCCTGGAAGACAGAGCAAGACTCTGTCTCTGTTTCTTTGTAGAACTTGGGGCTGGAAACAGGTATAGCAGGAGATGGTTGTATTTATCGCTAAGATTGAAATAAAACCTAACATTTTATCATCCCACCCGACTCTATTGCACATTGGGGTTTTTCAGGAATGCCAACTAGTATTGAGGGAAGATTTCACTTTAAAAAAAATGTTCACCATTTCAGAAAAAGAGTGTTACCTGTGGTCGTGCCCCTTGTGCATATCTGCCTCTGTCTGCATTTGTAGCTATTTTCATTCATACTGATTGTATACTCATCCACAGAGGGGCGATTATTACACCACAGCATTTTGACTTTTGGTGTAGTTCTACTTATTTCCATGTTAAAACACACTTTATCTTATTATGAATTCCTTGACCTTTGTTTCTATTATATACTACTATTAAAGAATTAAATCCATGGTTTTGAAATTTTATGTAAGTAGTTGACATAGTATCAATGAATTTTTTTAAAGAGATAGGCACTACTCCAGATCACTCAGGCTCCAGTGCAGTAGCATGATCTTAGCTCACTGTAATTCAACTCCTGGGCTCAAGTGAGCCACCATACCTGGCTAAATATTTTTTTCTTTCTTTTTTTTTTTTTATAGAGACAAGGGTCTCACTGTTTAGCCCAGGCAGGTCTGGGACATCTGGCCTCAAATGATCCTCCTGTCTCAGCCTCCGAAAGTGCTGGGATCATAAGCAGAAGTCACTAAGCTCAGTCACCAATGACCTTTTTTTTTTTTATTGTGGTGAAACATATATGACATAAAATGTATCATTTTAACCATTTAAGTATATAATTCAGTGGCATTAATTACACTAACAATTATTATAAATCATTTTTCATAGTAAAGAGGAATTGCAATGATTCTTTTGCTATAAAGGACTGTATTAAAACAATAGTCAATATCTGAATAAAAACTGTAGATTAGATAATAGTTTGTATCAAATCTCAATGCACATGTTACTGCAGGTTGAGAACCAGTGAACAGAATGACCTTTTTCCAGTATGGGCAGAGGAGACCTATGAAAACTGTCCTGTCCTAACATCTCATAATTATCTGTTTAATAAATAACCAGGACACAATCTGTTATCAGAGTCCAAGAGTATACAGAAGGTCATGTCTAAGATTAATCATGATTAATGTCACTTAAAACATAAACCTGCAGGCAAGAATGGACTCCTGCTAAGGTGTCTTTCCAGCCAACCATGGACTCTGTGCAGCCACAGACACTCAAATGGCTTCCCTGCACCCGGACCCAGCTCACCAACATTCTGTCCCTCCCCATCCACCAGTAACCCTCCAGCCTGGGTATTTACATCCCTTGAGGGCTCTTTTGCTGTGCATTGGCCTCTGTTCTCTGCCTTCATGCCTCCTCATGCTCCTTAGAACCATAAAGCTGCAGATGTCAGCACCAGAGGAGAACTGGGAGATTAGCAAGTCCAACAATTTGAGGAACATGTGAACCCTAAGCCCCTGACACCTGTGAGCTCCTCTGCTTCCCTCTGCCTCGCCTAACCTTCCCATCTTGGGGACTACTTAAGTGCCCTCTCCAAGAGCACAACCCCCAATGCCATGCAGCAGGGAGCATCCTCTTCGCAGTGTGTGCCAGCACATTTTCTGTACTTGTCCATGCACTCTAGTTCAGCATGTATCTTAGTACATTTACATGTATTGTGATACGAGACTAATTATTTCATGTGCAGAATTCCTACCGCCTTAGCCAAATGGTGAACTCAAGAATCTTTGCTACCCCAACACAAAGCTCAATAATATGCAATCATTGCTGGGCGACGCTCACATTGCATTGGGGAGGCTCATGCCGTCTAATCTAAGCAGCTGGTTCACTTCCAACAATGACTCCGTTTGACAGGAGCAATAGGAAAGATCAGCTTTTTCTCTCACAAACTCTGAGACACCTGCCTAGATTGTCAACTTGAGATTATTTCATTAGTGACTGACACATGAGGAGCAAATAAGTTAACCTTTGTTTTTTACATGTGCTGCTGAATCTCCAAATTCCTTCCATCTTTCCTCACTGATTATCTTCAAAAAATGTAACTGTTGTTGTTGTTGTTGTTTTTGAAATGGCATCTCGCTCTGTCTCCCAGACTGGCGTGCAGTGGTGCGATCTCGGCTCACTGTAACCTCCGCCTCCCGGGTTCAAGCTGTTCTCCTGCCTCAGCCTCCCAAGTAGCTGAAATTACAGGTGTGCACCACCATGCCTGGCTAATTTTTGTATTTTAGGTAGAGATGGGGATTTCACCATGTTGGCCAGGCTGGTCTCGAACTCCTGACCTTAAGTGATTCACCTGTCTCAGCCTCCCAAAGTGCTGGGATTTTGGGAGTAAGCCACCGCACCTGGCCCCAAAAATGTAACTTTATAAAAGAGTACTTAAAATGTACTTTAATTTTTTAACACTTATTTGTGACATGTGTCTTACCATGGTGGTCTTAGATAAAGTAGACTGAATTCAAGAAAACTCAGTATAATAATACAAAGTACTTTTCTTGTGGCTCACATGTTAGATAATCAAACTGAAAATGAAAATGTAAACTTGGACATGCTCTGAGAAAAAATATAAAGGTTATCTTGAGGTGGAAAAAGCAGGAGGCCAGAGAAGTCTTCTCTTTACTGAAGAGCTGTGTTACTTGAATGAGACATTTTGTTCTTTTTGTACATCCATTTTTTTCATATCCTTGATGAGAGGGGAGATTTATACCCTGGAGTCTCTCATGACTTAAAAGTCTACCACTCTATGAACACAGGGTCTTTGAAGTTCCCTTTTCCCCCATAAGACTTGGAAGAGACACCCCTGAGAGTTTAAGACATCCATATGGCTTGACCCTTTAAAGGCTGTTGACAGTGTATACATCCAGCTCTCTCATGTTAGCATTCTGGCACCATCTGACAACCTCTTGAAGCTAAAATGTCAGGAGGCTCTGAACTCACAGCGATTAACAAAATCACACAGACGAAGAGGGAGAGGATGGAGATGTAGACCTGGAGTCGCTCCCCACCAAACCGCTTCTTGAGATATTCCGGCATGGTCATCACCTGCAGAGACAGACATTGACAGGAACTTACTCTTAGGGCCCTGTGTGTTCAGATTATTCAGCATTTCCTAAGCACCTGTAAGTGAAAGTGCTATGTATAGCCCCTTCCTTGTGATGAAACCATGGCTTCTTATTCATAGAGGTAGCCTTGATACCTTGCACAGTGACTGGCAGAAAGTGGATTCTTAAACCATGCTTCTGAAGAGTAGCACATGCCCATTGATAACTCCAGCCAAGGTCTCTCTCCTGACCTATCTATAGATCCACTTTCCCAGTGACAGTTGGATGTCTTCACCTTAGTGTCCTGAATGCACCAAACACTTATCCTGTTGCAGAGTGTAATCATCACTCTCCTTTTCATCCATCATTTGCCTCTAATCTAGAATCCGTGGCTCCATTAATGGTGGCCTCAAGCACCCCAACCCTCAAGCTTCAAGTCTTAGAGCTGATCATAATCCTCCCCCTCCACTGCCTTCATCTTTACTCTGCCATCAAACTTGTCATCTCTGCTCCAGGGTCATTTTGCAGGGACACCACTGATTTCCCCACTGGTTGCAGCCACATTCTACATTGGAAACGTCTCTAGGCAAAAAATTTGATTTTTGTCTTCTGTGTATTACTAGCAATAGGCCCAGTGGAGGGCAGAAACCCAGGTTTCACGATTGAAGAGAAAGAGTGAATGAATGAATGCCTGAAAGATACACCTGATAGATTTACCCAGAATATGGATATGGAAATGGCCTAGTCGTCCCATAGAGCTGATGTCTATGGTTTCTTTGAATAAGCATAGAAACGGATCCTCCCAGTCTTGGAGAAAGTTACCTTTGTCTTATCTCAGTTCCTTTCTCAGAAAATCAATCATCAGGCCTCCTGGATAGGGTCAAAGAGCTGAAACTCACCAGATCATCACATGTGGACAATGAGAAGCCAGACCACTCACCTTTTATAATTGTCTAACCCATCATCTGCTTCTTGTCAACCAACTTCTCTTCCTTATCAGCCCCTCATTCCTGTTTTCCCACACATGGTTACATATCTTCCCTGCTATATAAACCCCTTATTTTAGTCTATCAGGAAGATGGATTTGAGACTGAGCTCCCATCTCTTTGGCTGAAGCACCCAAAAAAGCCTTTTTTCCTGGTAATATTCATTGTCTCAGTGATTGACTTTCTGTGCAGTGAGTGGCAGTGCCTAGAACTGAAGTCTGGCATTTTGGTAACAGATACTCACCCCTGCCTTGATGTAGATGGGGACAAAGATCCACCCAAGAATCGGCAACATTATTGAGGACTACGAGGAAGCAAAATAAGAGAGTGAGACGTTAAAGAGGCTTGGCTTGTGGAGCTTGTCCTTACATGACCTCTGAGTCTGAACATTTAAAAAAAAAAAATTGGCTTAATCCTGTCCCATTCAAACAATTATCCTGAGACAACCGTGAGTTCCTTTTTTTCTGTTTCTGTCACTCAGGGGCCACCATTTTCTGGGGCTTAAGTTGCCACAAAATATGTGTGGTGAAAAAGGGAAAGAATATAAGAGATCTGATCCCAGCGGAACCCCTACAAAGTCATATAATCTTTGCCAAAGGATTGCATAAATGATAAATAGAGTAACAGAGTAATGAGAAAGGAATCTGGAAATAGAATATCCCCAGTGGTCCCCAAGTCTCGCCACATCCAGTGATGGTAATAATATAATCTAGCATAAATATGCAATTTTTACAGTCTTCTCATATATCACTTATGCTGCTCTCAGTCTAGGTGAGGCAGATATGAGAAGCACAGTTATTCTTATCTTACAGAGGGGAAACTTGAGCCTTACAGAGATTAAGGGAGCCTAAGGTCATAGTCACAGGAGGTGACTGAGTTCTCTTAAGCCTGCTTGTCACATCCACTTGGTCTATAGGTCACTCTGGCCATGCCTCTGGAGACTGACTTCATTCTAGTGTCCATGGCACTATTAAAACAAAGCTTCAGCCATAGGTCACATCTGGAGGCTGGGTCCATCCTGGACTCCAAGATATTACTAAAGTAAAAGTAGGGGCAGAATCTTCAACAGGAGAGGGGCACAGGTATTTGTGATCACTCAAGGTCACTTTCTGAGTTCAACCTACAATGGTCTGTTTAAACTTTCACTGTGATGCAACTTTCCTTTACACAGGCATCCTCTTCTGCCCAATATGCACATGCATGTACATGAAAACACCAGAAAGAGTAACATAAAAGAACAGAAAAACTCAGGCAACTCAAGAACTATTGGCGGCATATCCATCACATGTCCAGCCATGTGCTAGTGCAAACTTGTCCATCCTGTGGTCCAAGCAGGCTTTGAATGCAGCCCAACACAAATTTGTAAACTTTCTTAAAACATTATAGGTTTTGCCCACACATGGTGGCTTACGCCTGTAATCCCAGCAGTTTGGGAGGCTCAGGTGGGCAGATCACAAGGTCAAGAGATCGATGCCATCCCGGCCAACATGGTGACACCCCATCTCTATGAAAAAAAGTTACAAATATTGGGCTGGGCACGGTGGCTCACACCTGTAATCCCAACACTTTGGGAGGCCAAGGCAGGTGGATCGAAAGGTCAAGAGATCAAGACCATCTTGGCCAACATGGTGAAACCCTATCTTTACTAAAATACAAAAATTAGCTGGGCACAGTGGTGCTCCCCTATAGTTCCAGCTACTTGGGAGGCTGAGGCAGGAGAATTGCTTGAACAGGGTGGTGGAAGTTGCAGTGAGCCAAGATCACGCCACTGCACTCCAGCCTCGTGCCTGGCAACAGAGCAAGACTCTGTCTCAAAAAAATATATATTAGCTGGGCATGGTGGCACGTGTCTGTAATCCTAGCTACTCAGAAGGCTGAGGCAGGAGAATCACTTGAACCCAGGAGGCAGAGGTTGAAGTGAGCCAAGATCACGCCACTGCACTCCAGCCTGGCAATAGTGTGAGACTCCATCTCAAAAAAAAAAAAAATTATAGGGTTTTTCTTTTTTTCGTTTTTGTTTTTCTCAGCAGCTGTTGTTAGTGTTAGTGTGTTTTATGTGTGGTCCAAGACAATTCTTCTTCCAGTGTGGCCCAGGGCAGCCAAAAAATAGGACACTCCTGGGCTAGAGGATGGGCTGGACACAGTGGGAACTCAGGAGAGATGAAAGTGAAAGCTAAAATGCTCAAGTGAGCGTAGGGATTGAGGGATATAGAAATGATATGCCTGGTGGGAATAACTGCTTGAGAAAAATCTTAGAAGTGAGCAATGATGTGCATGGAATGGGCCAGGCAGAATGGGGCCACAGAAGTGCTGAAAGTCAAACAAGAGGTGGAGGCT
>PVKP010005401.1:0-89811 GCA_004027715.1 Plecturocebus donacophilus
AAAAAAAAAAAAAAAAAAAAAAAAAAGAAATATCATCCTCTTTTGTGCCCCCCGACCACACACCAAAAGTCCATTTCCATCGCAAGACTGTCTGTATTTTCTTCTTAGTACATATTACTGCACTAAATTATCACATTCATATTTACTTTATTGTTAGTTTCTCCTTCCACTAGAAATGTGAGATCCTTATGAGTAATGGCATCATTTGTCTTATTTATTGTTGGATACCTGATTCTCAGAAGAGTGCAGAGCCCACAGTGGATGCTCAAGAAGTATTTTTTTTTGAATTAATAAATGAAGGAATGGTTATACACAGAAGAAATTGTCTTTTCCAATAGAGTTTAAATTTCATGAAGGGAGGAACTGCATCAGTTTTTTTCACTATTACATCTTTAGTACATCACCTGACACATAGTAGGTTCTTGTTACAAATACATTTCATGAATGCAATACCATATTTGCACTGTTAATGTTTTTGAACCTTCATAGGGACATTTATATTTTAGGGATATTTATGTTCAGACCCTGACTGTTACACAATATGTGAGCTTTTCCTCACAATTTCCTATCATCAGGAAAAGCAGTTGACATCTTATCTCTACCTTCATCCAAAGTAATCAGCAATCTCATTGGAGAAATTTGGCCACCACTGAGACTAGTTCTGCAAAAGAAAATTAGACTTGGATCTAACAATTTCCTAGGGCCATCAGTTTAATTGTGAACATCCAGTGTGAGTAAATCAGACTTCAAATTTTATGTGTTTTTCACCAAATTGCTTAGTAACTGTGTCGACTCTTCCATTCATTTATCTCTAAAATTGGGAGACTTGAGATGAAATTCCATTCTCCTAATATGTAGTTCAGTATTTCTCTGACTTTGGCAGCATATAGATCACCTAAGAACCTTAATAAAATGTATAATCTGATTCAGAAAGTTTGGAATGGGGCCTGAGATTGTGTGTTTTTTATAAGCTCCCGTATGTAACATAGCTGCTGATCCCAAACTGTACTTTAAATAAGGAATTAGATAACCCTGGATAATAACAATAAACACCAGCTGTATGCAAGTGCAGCACTTTGTAGTTTTCAAAGAACTTATTTGTAAATTAATTTTTAAAAAATCCCTACAAAGACCCAATTCTTCAGGTGTAGATGAGGAAACCAAGGTTGAGAAAACTTATATCTTTAATTGAAGTAGCACAACTAGAAATTTAAGCATGTTTCTCATTCCCTGAACTCCACTTGTTCCCCCTTCACAGCATCTGTCTGGATCTCATTCACTCACTCATCCTCAGTAAACTTAATTCTGCTTCCATCGCGACCTACTAGAGGGGCTGAAGATACAGCAGTGAAAGGGAAAAAGATCTTGCCAGGTTTTCTGATATGTAAATGGAATGATTGGCCCTTCCCAACTCCAGTGATCTGTGATTCTGTTACAGTATGCCATGTTTACAAAATAGAATTTTAAAATTAAGCATTATCTTAGGTATCGTTTTCTACCTGCATGCTCTCAGAATCAATAAACTTAAATTCAGCTGATCATCACCATCATACAAAACTTCCTCCCACATTCTTTGTCTCATTGCATACAAGCATGTCTGAGCCTTATTTCATACTATCCAAACCATATTTAATTCTCCTCCTAACTTTTCCTCCTAGGTTGTGCTGTTTTGGGCTTGTCCTGGCCACTGCTGCCCTAGTTCATGTTTCCTATTGTCTAGTCTGGCAGTGTCCAGTAGCACTTTCTCTGGTGATGGAGCTATTCTGTGTCTGCACTAATCCAATACAGTAGCCACTTGCCATATGTGGGTATTGAACACTTGAAAGGTGACCAATGCAACTGAGGAAGATAAATTTTAATTTTCCTTAATTTTAACATAATTTTAAGTAGCCACATGTGCTTAGTTGCTATCTCTTGGACAGCATGTGTCTGGGCCCTTGCAGTAACTTTTCTGCCTGGTTTCCGCTGGCTTCTTCTTATACCCAAATTTATTTCCCTCATTCATTCACCAGCATGATCTTTCCAAAATGCAAATCTGGTGGTATCACTTCTATGCCTTAAGTTCTTATCCTCAGGATGGAGTCTTTGCTTCCTGACTGGCAAGCTCTTTGTGACCTGGCCCCTTTCTGAACCCACCAGCCCCCTTTCTGCCTCATAGTTAATGCTCTGTCAATGAGCTATACCTTCTGCAGATGTTGTTCTCTCTATGTACCAAATCCTACGTATTCTTTAAGAATCAGTTCATCTCCATGAAAAATCTTCCTTGATTCATCCCCACCCAGGACCTCTGCTATGTTTTCAGGATACTCTACAGATACATATATCATTTTGGGTAACCACACTATTTTATCTGTCTCATGTTTATTGGTGGTGATAGTGGAAATTCACCAGACTGTGAATTTCTTAAAAGGAAGGGTTATTTCCAATTCATCTTTATTGACTGAGACGCTATCATAGGTAGTGAGCACTACTAGCCATTGAATGAATCAGGGATGAAAAGGAGGGAAGGAAGGAAGGGGGTATTAAATCAGTTAGTGTCAATATTTTAAAGATAAATATTGTCTGTTAACTGTTAGTAAATCTCAGTTTTTCAGTTAACTTTATATTCTTATTATTATATAAATCCCAGTTAGACGTATTTGATTTTTTTGCAGGAGTGCATGATAGGTTTCCTACAAACAACTGACAATTTGAATTTAGTTTCAGTTTTACAAAATAAAAGGCATTCAGACACAGAAAAACAAATTTTACATGTTCTCACTCACGTGTAGGAGCTAAAAATTAAAATAAGTGAACAAATGGAGATAGAAAGTAGAATAATGGTTACCAGAAGGTGGGACGGGTGGAAAAGTGGTGATGGTTAATGGATACAAAAATATAGTTAGACAGGATGAAGAAAATCTAGTATTTGATAACACAATGGGGAGATTATGGTCAATAATAATTTACTGTATATTTTAAAATAGCTAAAAGCATACAATTTGAATGTTCCTAATGCAAAGAAATGATAAATGAGGTTATGGATACCCCAATTACCCTGATGGGATCATTACACATTATATGCCTATATCAAAATATCACATGTACCTCATAAATATATATGCCTGTAAGGTACCCATAATAATTAAATATACGTTTTTAATGAAGAAAAAATAAATAAAAGGCATTGGATCTTCTCTACAAAGACAGATTATTTTAATCAGCCATATTATGTTTCCTTATGCTAAAGTGTCTGGGCTTTGACTATATTTACTGGTTGACTTTTAAAGCCAGAACCCACTAAGTTCAGCCATATTGTTCAGCCACTGGACAGTTGTCCAGTGGGTTTGCCTTGCCTAGAGGGAGATGATTTATCATGACAGGGGAATTGCAATAGAGAAAGAGTAATTCACTCAAAGCTGGCTATGTGGGAGGCAGGAGTTTTATTATTACTCAAATCATTCTCTCCGAGCATTGGGGGATCAGAGTTTTTAGGGATAATTTGCTGGGTTGGTGGGGAGTGGGGAGCAGTGAGTCAGGAGTTCTGACTGGTTGAGTTGGAGGTGAACTCATAGGAAGTCATAGCTGTCTTCTTGGGCTGACTCAGTTCCTGGGTGGGGGCCATAAAATCAGATGAGCCAGTTTGTTGATCTGGGTGGAGCCAGCTGATCCATTGGGTGCAGGGTCTGCAAAATATTCTCAAGCACTGATCTTAGACTTTACAATAGTAATATCCCCAGGAGCAGTTTGGGGAGGGCAGAATCTTGTAGCCTCTGGCTGCATGACTCCTAAACCGTAATTTCTAGTATTTTGGCTAATTTGTTAGCCTAAAAAGGTGGTCTAGTCTCCAGGCAAGAATGGGGTTTATTTATGGGAAAGGGCTCTTATCGTCTTTGTTTTAAACTATAAACTATAAACTAAGTTCTTCCCAAAGTTCATTTCCATCCCAATGCCTGGGAATGAACAAGGGCGGCTTGGAGGTTAGAAGCAAGATGAAGCTGTTTAGGTTCGATCTCTTTTCACTGTCACGGTTATAATTTTGCAATGGCGGTTTCAATATCATTTTTCAGAGGAAGAAAGTATACAACTTACCCATGATCAATCAGTAGTTAGTAGTGAATTCAGTGGAACCTGGTGTGTATATGAATACATTCTAAAAGTCTAAATCTGGAAAGAAAGCCTTTTTGTTTTTGAAATACATGCTTCAGAGGAATTTTTTGTTTGTTTTTAATGACAATGATTTTGGTTGAGAGTTTACTTAAAAGTTACAAAGTTGTGCTGCCTTTTGTACTTCATGCTGTGCTAGTTAAAAGTGGGGTGGATCATCTGTCTAGGAACAATGACCATTTTCAGTTGAAAGTTAGGGAAGTCTGCCTTATCTCAAAAGCCCTTGCCTTCGGGCTTCTGTTCAGATGGTATCAGCTGGAACAAATAAGCTGAGATTGCATTTGCTGTTTTCTGTGCTAATCTCAAGAACCGTTCCAAAAATGGTTTGTCAGCAGCTGAAGGGAGAACAGAATCTGTGGGCATGACCATATTTCTCCTCACAAGAAAAATCACTTTTTAAGTTCCTTGGAAGTTGATTACAATGTGCTTTTTGCTCCCTCCTCCAGAGTAAGATAAGTATTGGAATCTATCATTTTCTACTTTGGATGTATGCCTAAACAGCCAAAGAAGTGCATCAAAAATGAGAGAAAAAAATGTGGAAGGGCCAGCCTAAATGTATACAGGGTATAATCCCTCCACAGACTATAACAACACAGGCAAAGTGAGGTGAAGAACTTGGCAGTTATCTGGGGGATTTTCCCAGTTTGGCTGATGCACTTGACCATCCAGAGTTCCTCTTCTTAAGTAGTTTTTGTCTGAATTTTCTGAAAAACAGAAATAGCACTAAATATGAATCCTGAACTCTGAATAATTGTGTTATAAATCTCAAAACCTTTTTGTGATCAGCCACTAAAAGAGAAGTCAAACACTTTTTCTTACGTCTCACACAATCAAGGTAATTTTATCACCCTCTGTCTCCCCAAGCCACTTTTCACAAGAAGAGTCCTCGTCCACCACCACCACCACCAGAGCAAACTTGTTTACAGCCTCACTTAGTCATTACTGTGCTATGTTTTGAACACAGAGAGCAAAAGGACTATATTGCATGAGCTTATGGACTTGGAGGGAGACAGACAAGGAAGTGGCCAATTATAATCAGGATGGGCCACCCATGTTGACTCACTTCTTCTGGTGTTTCAGCTATTTGATAATTGTTTTCTTTGTATACACTGTCTCATAAGTGACACTGTGTATTTATCACAACTCTTTGGGTTCCAAATGACTGAAATCCAACTCAAACTGGCTTATAAGGCATTTTTGACAACTTTATTGAAGTATGATTTACATTCCATAAAATTCACTTAAGTGTACAACTCAATGATTTTTAATAAATTTACTAGGTTTTGCAACTATCACCATCATCTCATTCTGCATTATTTTCAGAAGCTTTCAAAGGGAATCTGCTGTCTCGTGTATCTGAAAATTTTAGAGTTTGTTCTGTGTGCTAGGGGAATATCATCAAGACTTGATTTCTGTTGGTTTCATTCTCAGCCAAGCTATTCCTTGATGAAATGACCAATGACCCCTCGCGGATTATATATTTTAGTACATTTTAGTAACCCCAGCAGAAAACATATACTTCTTCTCCAGTTGTTTGAACAAATGTCTTAGGGTGATACATATTTATTCTGATTGGCCTAGACTAGGTCACATGTCCACCTCTGAACCAACGCTTTAACCAAGAGTGCGTGATGCTCTATCATTGGCTGTGCCCGAGTCTCATGAAAACCCCAATAACCAGAGAATGGTGTTACAGCCACCCAAAGTACATGGTCTGAAAATGGGAAGACATGGTTTCCCAAAGGAAAATTGGGATGATTATTATTACCAGACAGAAATGGATGCTGTGCAGGCAATACAATAGATGTCCACTTTACAGGAAAATTGTGATCAGAGTGATGTTGCTTCTTTCGTTTTGACTCCCCTGTAGTGGTTATCATGGAGCCTTTTATATAGCAAGTACTCAAAAATATCTGTGGATTGATCATAAATAGGCTAAAATGTAGAACAGAGCAAGAATGACAGACTTTTGTTTTCTTATTTTATTGTTGGAGAAGGCTATAAAAATTAGGAAGATGATTAAAATTATTAAAAGCTAATAAATTGGGGCTTATCTGAGAGGCTATATGGGAGAATGATGGTCAGAGAATGGCTGGATGGGTGTCAGAACTCAAAAGCAGATTGCAGTCAGACTCTTCCACTGTGTGGGGGATTGAATACATAAATATACACCCCCATACACATACAGTTGACCCTTGAACAACTAAGGGGTTAGGAGTACCAACCATCTGCACAGAAAGAAATTCATATGTAACTTTTTGATTCCCCAAAACCTTAACTATCAATAGCGTACTGTTTTTGTTGTTGTTGTTGTTAAGAGAGACAGTTTTGCTTTTTCACCGAGGCTGGAGTGCAGCAGCATAATCGTAGCTCATTTTAACCTCTAACTCTAGGCTCAAGCGATCCTCTAGCCTCACCCTCACAAGTAATTAGGTCTACAAGTGCATGTCCCCCACATCTGGCTGATTCTTTCATATTTTTTGCAAAAACACAGTCTAGCTATATTGCTCAGGCTGGTCTCAAACTCCTAGACTCGAGTAAACATACTCCCTCAGCTTTCCAAAGCACCAGGATTATAGGCATGAGCCACTGAATCTGGACTAATATTCTACTATTGACTAGAAAGCCTTAATGATAACAGAAACAGTTGATAAACACTTTTTTTTTATTGAGACAGTCTCACTTTGTTGCCCATGCTAGAGTGGGGCAGTGGCGTGATCAGAGCTCACTGCATTCTTGACCTCCTGGACTCAAGCAATCCTCCCACCTCAGCCTCCCAGGTAGCTGGCAGGTGCACACTACCACACCTGGCTAATTTTTGTGTTTTTTGCATAGATGGGGTTTCACCACATGCCCAAGCTGGTTTCAAACACCTGGGATCAAGTAATCCACCCACCTCAGGCTCTCAAAGTGCTAGGATTACAAGCATGAACCATGATGCCCAGCCAATTAACACATATTTTGTATGTTATATGGATTATATGCTGTATTCTTTTTTTTTTTAATTATTGAAATGGAGTCTCACTCTGTTGCCCAGGTTGGAATGCAGTGGTGTGATCCCAACTCATTGCAACCTCCACCTCTGGGTTCAAGTGATTCTTCTGCCTCAGCCTCCTGAGTAGCTGGGATTACAGGCACCCATCACCATACCCGGATAATTTTGTATTTTTAATAGAGACAGGGTTTCACTATGTTAAGCAGGCTGGTCTCAAACTCCCGATCTCAGATGATCTGCCCACCTCAGCCTCCCAGAGTACTGGGATTACAGGCCTGAGCCACTGTGTGGCCTATGCTGTATTCTTACGATAAAGAAAATAAAATGTTATTAAGAAAATCATAAGGAAGAGAAAATATATTTACTGTTCATTAAGTGGAAGTACATCATCATACAGATCCTTATTCTCATCCTCTTCAAGTTAAGTAGGCTGAGGTGGAAGAAAATTTGTGTATTAGTGGACTTCAAAAATTTGTGTATTAGTGGAATTCAGTAGCAATAGATACATTAAAGTATATTGTTTATAAAAAGGGCCAGAGTTGAAAATTGTGAAGGCACAACCTGTATTTTAAAATTAAATTTTATACCATATTTCCTAAAAGGAATATGGTTCACAGCAAATTTTAGATCCATAAAAACTTTATTTTCTAGTGACTTTTAAAGTTCTCTTTCTTGACAGGAACTTCAAGAAAGAATGGCAAAATATTTCTTCCACTTACTGCAATGTGACTATGAAGATGCTGTAAAAATTTGCAAATTAGGTTGTAAATAGCTGCAATGAAAGCATTAACTCTCATAGCCACATTTCCCGAAGTGCACTTTACATTATGGGGGAGATAGATATTAAGAAATAAACCTGAATGCTTATATAAAAAGTCCAGCCTCCTGTTTTTCAAGCACAGTGGTATAATTGCAGCCCTAATTTATGGCATACTTTGTAGGATTGCTGATTAATTACACAGACCTCCTGATGTTTTATATTCTTTTCAACTTTGTTTCCCTCTGCTATGTGACCACTACAAAGTGAGTATCCCTAAATCGCTTATTATTCAGGTTACCTAATCTTTAAAAAATGAATTTGCTATTAACATCCTTTTCTTATATACCACTATAACTCATAAATGTTAAAAATCATTCTGCTCCTTACTTTTGCAGCTAACTCATACACACACTCACTCACTCCTACACCTACACATACAGACGCACACACTCAAAGATTCTAATAAATTCCTGATATTTACCCAATCAGACATGTCTGACAGTTCTGCATGACTTGATGTGAAGTATTGGACACATCAGCAGTGCAGCAAAACATGTTTTGTTAGGGATAATACTAACCAATCTTATTTTTTAAATGATTATAGGGATCTAACTTGAATAATTTTCTGCTGTGGATTATTTGGAAACAGTTGTAGCACATTTTGTTTGTTACTTGAGATTATCAGTGTTTTCAGAAGGCTATATTCCTTTCATAGTTCTTTTGAGTTTAATGTTTATACAAAAACTCCATTTACCAGATTTTTCAATAAATGTAGTGTGCTGATTATTAGAGGAGGATTTGCCAGAAAACTCCTTTACATATACATAGTGCAAGTATGTTCAGATATTATCCTCTTCTTTGCTTTAAGTAGGTCAAGTTCACAATGAACTGTTCTCCTCAAACCCCTCCCCTTCATATCCTTATCAAATTCCCTTTATCACTGTCACATCTAAATTACTATCTCCTACTTTGCCACCAAGATTTTTAATAATAAGAGCTTTTTAATTAATAATTATTTTTAATAAAAATCTTATTTTTAATAATAAGAGCTTCCTGCTCCTTTCTTAAGCTCTTCTCTTTTTTCTGGTGTCAACTTCCCCTTGAAATTAGGAAAAGATCCTTGCAGATTTGGGCTATTAAATAGGAGAGGGCCCGTATATCAAGTCCTTAAACATTCTGTTATTATGAGAATTATTTATTGGAACCCATTACCTGTCTGACTTCACAGTTCTTTTTAGATGGTTTGTCTGAAAAGAATAAAGGCTCTTCCTTGAAATGAAATTGCTTTCTTTGCTATCTAGGGAAGAAAATAGTTGAGTCTAATAGTTGAGAAAAGAGAGGAGGATTGCTGCAAGGACTTGGGTTCATCATAGAAATTTCTCCTATGCAAAACAGATCTGAAGGTATAGAAAACATAAAAATAATTTCCCTGGGAAAAGAACACCCAAGTCTTAACTTCAGCACATAGCATGCATTATTGAGCTTTACAGAGAAAGTAAATACAGCTTACACACCCTCAAGATTTTTTGGTGACATCTCTGTTTATCCCAGACAGTGATTTCTCTGTTCAGTTTTATGAGGTGGAGAGTCTTCAGGAGGTCTGGAAGTGTTCAAAACCATTGCACATAGTTTCATTTTGGGGGAGAATGTCATAATTTGCTTCCGAATCCTAAGAAATCTCTCACCTCTACCCACACATCAAAAAAGGTTAGAAATCAGTCCTAATCCCAGGAAGTATCATCAATATCTTGAAAATTCCAAAAACTAAATTTTAATCCAATAATCAACATGTTTAATGTGTGCCTGTTTGTACATAAATGACTGTATAAAATGATAGGGGGGTAGAAAGATTGATAAGACCTCGGGTTTGATTTCTGGAAATCATTTGGGTAATTGGGGTGATAATATATTGGGGCACTGTAACATCAATGCCACCTGAGTAGATTGGGCAGCTTTGGAAAGTCATGAATTGGCCATAATGTGATTTGCCCAACACAGTTTACAGTTATTCAGAACATTGTAAGAGGAAGTTGATCATGGGAACATGGTTGAAATAGATGGGTGTTTCACAAGGTACAAGATTGGCACTTCTCCAAGTACTCAGATCATCTTGGATGGTACATAGTACACAGACATTAAAAAGCACTTTGCAACATAGTTCTCTTACACTCCTTCTGAGAATATCAAGGGGAAACTCATGATTGGTCCTAGCATGTCTGAACACTTTAGAAACCCTGGGTAATCCCTTTTACCAAAAAAAAAAAAAAAGGTAGTCCCTAGGCTGAGAATCCTGGCAGACAACTTTACTTCGCTAGAATTTAATACCTTAGGTATGCTTTTATCATGTTTATTTTTATGGTTACCACTATTTATGGCAAGCAGATACTGGTTTCCATGTATCGTAGCAATATTAAGTTTCCTTTATTCTTTAATGTTGAACTTTGAGCCATTTAAAAAATATTGTGGCTATTGGTTATTAGAATGATGCTGAAAATAATAATAACAGAAATGATAATTGCAGCTAACAATTGCTAGTGTTTAACATGCACCATCACAGTTATAAATGTGTCACAGGAATTTTTACATTTAACCTTCTTACAAAAAAACCTATGAAACTGAGGTGCTAGAATTATGACCCCCATTTTAGAGATGGCAGTCTAGAGCCCAGAGTGGTTGAGACTCCCAAGTCACATGTCTAGCAGATAGAGAGACAAGGATTTAGGCTGTCTGGCAGTACACAAATATGGCAGAAATTGAGAGATGTCAGGAGTTCAGGAAAGGAGTTCAGGAAATGGATGACTGTTGGTGATACTGAGTTTCTGTTTTTCCCAGAAGACAAAGATGAAACTGCTTTAGGGGCAGGGAGAGACCTTGGGGATGTTAACTGGACCTTGACAGTGGTGTTCTATCGTGATAAGGGCATGAACTAGTAGATTCCACTTTAGTTTTCTCTCTTAGAAATATTAAAAAGTTCTGGTTTAAGGGGTTGAAGCAAGTAAAGCATGATCCTGCAATCACCAAAGAGTTGTGAATTGGGTGCACAATAAAATTAAAGCAATTTTTTTTTCTGACATGGCCAATATTGCTATTTGTCTTGTAGAAACCTCTTCTCTTTACTAAATTATATAATCTATATAGTGGGTGTCCCCTTTCTAATTAATAATTAATATTGTCTTCCAGGCATTTTAGTTACCAAGGGGTAAAGGAAGCTTCTGTGATTTCAACTTCGGGTTATTTTTCATGTATTCTTTACTTTTGCTTCTGCTTTCAGACACATTAATAGGGACACAGATTTCTCAATATTAGGAAAAGCTATTTTGACAAGGAAAATTAGAAAGCAAACATAAAAAGAGAACTATTTAATTAAAACCAAAGATCCAATGGCAAATTTAAAGAAAATTGTCTTAAATGTGGTTACATTTTGAGTTTCTTGTTTCATTTCTTTCCTACACCCCCCAGCACTGCAGGATGGTATGGTAGGACAAGTGCAGGCTTTGTAGTGATTGCTGAGCTCAAAACTCCACTCTGTTTCTTATAAATTACATTGACCTTGGATGTTTTAATTTACTTCTCTGAATTTCATTTTTCTTAACTGAAAAATTAGGATAATGATACTCCTCAGAATTGTGCAGGTTAAATGAGATAATAAATGCAAGCAGCCAACAGTACCCAGTAGGATGTTGTAGGTGCTTAATAAACTTCTTAAGCATTTCCATGTGCCCAACACTCAACTTAGTATATTTACAGTTTTTCCTCTGGGTCCCGTGGTCCATTTCTGTCCATGTCTTCTTTATTTCTAATTATTTCTAGAGACAGCTGCACTTGGTTATTAAACTGTTCTTTTACAAGCTACTCTAGTGTCCTGAGTTTGTTATATACAACTTCCTGAGTGCCTTATATATTTTAATAAGTTCTTTCTCATTATAAAAGTTACATTACTTATTATGAAGCTTTGGTAAAAGTATATGGAAATATAAAAATAACAAATATTACTTTAAAGATTAATATTACTTTAAATAATATTACTTTCCTGTCCTTACCCCCATTCATCTTCACAATGCCTTATGGAAATTGCGTTGAAATCATCTCAGGTCCTAAATTCTCAGAAGAAAGGAATTCTAAATCTTGTATTAATGGAAATATGCAGAGATCTTGCATCAATTAAATATAGCAATTTAAGAAGCAAATTTTAGACAAAAAGACATCCAAACATGTCCTTTATTTCCTTTTCCCAAAGACATGGTGTTTTCAGTGTTATATACTTACCATGTGAATAAATAAAATCACAAAATTTTACCAGCCCAAGAAAAGTATTTCTCATGTTCATCATGCACTGTGTCACAAAGAATAATTAAAATTCACTCTGTAATCTTTAATACTCATCCAGCCCCAGGCGGAGAGTTATTTCCAGGTTATTTTAAAGGGCTTTCAAACTATTGTTAAAATGAAGGTAAACCTGGATCAAACCAGGTTAAACAAACACAAGTTTATTTTCTCTTTTGAGCAGTGCTGCAGACAAGGGCAATAGGGTCTGAACGCAGCTTGTTCTTCAGGTGGCCTGAAAGGCACAGGTTGTTCAGTGGTTTATTAAACCCAAATCTTACAACAGAAAGCAAATTATCTCTAAGTGAACTTTGTCACCAGGGTGTCTGTTCAATAGTGATGTCTATTGCTGCCACAGAGGCTACATGGAAAGATCAATGACAGGTTTGCCTGAAATTACCCCTGGAGTAGGTGTCTTCCTATCGACTTACATTTAAATTTGCTATCCAAAATACCTTTTTTTTTCTTAAGCTGGGAAGAAAAGCCATCTTCTAGGGGTCTCAATTGACTCTTTATAAATTGCACATTACCACAAAAGAATCTCTCTTTCTTCTGTAATTCAAAATAATACACTCCTTCCCATCATACTGAAAATTTCCGTGTATCTTTTGAAATCAAGTATGTAAGCTTGGGCAAATTTCAGTTAAAAGTTAAAATACCTTTTGAATTTTATTAAAAGAGATAGCCAAGGAAATTCAAAGCAAAACAAGTCTTTTTTTTTTCTTATTTTCAGAGAAAAGTCTTGGTGCTATTTGCTATCAGGCAAGTCTATGGTATACAGCATATCCATGCCAATTAATCTGCCAGGCTTTTCTAATTTCTCAACTGGCACAAAGCCAGGGACCCCTGTACTGCAACCGTATGTCAGCTCTTGTGGTCACAGGCTAATTCTCCTGTTGATAGGTAAATATATGAGTCTTTATCTCTGTCTCTTCATGGCTACTTCTCCACTCCTTCCACATTGTGACTATTTCTCGGAAATTGCCCTCCAAAATTATGCTATATTGCTATTGCCTCAAGGGCAAGTAAAGACAATGCCTTTCTCATAAGCAGTTCAGCTTTCAGGCAGAACAGCTTAGAAGACCATAGGTTTCCATTTTGGTGTATTCCTCCTCTGTCTAATTTTAGTTATAATTTCAGCATCAAAGTAAATATTTATTACTTGGTTAGAGTAACAAGAAAAAGATCAAATGGGAGATGTAGTTTAATCCAACTGGCAAACTGGGTTAATTAAAGAAGAAATTAAAATTGCAAGTAGGCCTCAATTTTTTTTCCCTACTGGACTTTTATTCTTTTGTCCATTACCCATTACCACCCCAAACTTTTATGCTCCTCATTTGATTGTTACTGTATCACCGAAAAAGCAATAATTGCAAGTTTCTGTTAGCTGTTGTTGGGGACAAGGCCAAGCCTTCTACAGGCTGGAAGGAGGCTGAGCAGTGGTGATGAGAGGTGGTGCCAGGCTCACAGAAGCAGAACCCCTCCTTCTTGTCACTCCCTCTGCCTCCATCTAAGGGCTTCAAACAAGATCTAACAACCCTAGAGGGTTACCTCTCCTGATACCTGTCATGGGTTAAACAGTGTCCCTGTAAAAATCATATTTACCAAGAATCTCAAAATGTGACCTTATTTGGGGCCTTTGCAGATGTAATCAAGTTAAGATGAGGTCATACTGGATTGCATAGGCCCTAATCCAATGACTGATGTCCTTATATAAGGAGAGGGAAATTTGGATACAGGGGGAAGACAATGTAAAGAGACTCACATCAGCACCATGTGATGGTGGAGACAGAGACTGGAATGATGCCCCTGCAAGACAAGGAACACCAAAAAAAAAAAATGCCAATAGCCACCAGAAGCTGGGAGAGAACCATAGGGTTTTTCCTGCAGAGCCTCCAGCAGCAACCAACCTGGCCAATACCTTCATGTAAACTGCCATCCTCCATCTTTCACGGCCTTCACGGAAAAGCCGTGAAACAAACCTCAAAAACCGAACTGGGGAGGAAGTGGTGATTAATTTGGCTGGGAGCTGCAGCAGTATAGATGCCTAACAGCCAAGCTCTCCAACAAAGACAATCCTTGCCCTTTTAAAGGCTTACAACTCTAGAAATTACATATGAAGGGGTCTTGATCCATGAAGTAGGAATGGGGTATGTGACTTAGGTGGGGGTCTGATCATGTTTAAGTAAAAACAATGCCTTCTGGTATGCTGCTATGGCAGCCGTAGGAAGCTATTACCACACCACACCCATTGTCCCCTCCCACTCCATTGCTCTGTTCTCTCTGTGTAGTATGTCTGGAGTGGAAACATAGAAGAGGGGGTAGATCATAGCCTTATAACCACAGGCTACCCTAAATCCCTGTACTATGTACTCAGGCACATGCTGGTGGTGGTTGAAAGTCAGGGATCACAGTCTCAAAGGCCTGCAGGGGCCTGATAGGAACATTAATGAGAGGTTCAAGTCAGGAGTGGATGGGAGCTAGAAAGCCCACCATCTGCTCAAAGGGCTGCTGTCTGTCTCCTCCCGCCTATTGGTGCCCTGAGGGGCTATGTTGCCAGTATTGCCCTGTCTTCCCATATGTCACAATTAGCCAGGAATGGGCTTTTATATGAAATCACACAATTATTAGATTTTTTTTTAACTGTGTAGAAAAAGCAAACACATCTGTGGCTGGGAAGTTCCTCTAGTCTATTAATGAGGGTGACATGTGCCCAGTCCTGTCCTGTCTTATGAGGCACGAGAGACCTTTGGTTGTGGGATGCCTCCCTAACTGCCCTCATTCTAGAACATTGCTGATGGCCCCTGGGGTCCACAGTATTTCCTACTTGGAGCCAGGCCTCTTGTGACAGTGCTGCCATCCTCCCCTCTGCCATCCTCCCAGTTTTCTTGAGCTGGGAAGCAGTATTACTGAAATGTGAGTTAGTTGCTCGCCCCTTGCAGAGTTCAATTAACAAGAGTGAGGTCTGATATAAAGAAAGTGATTTATTCCAAGGCTAGCTTAGGGGAAGAAATACAGGTGTCCTGCCTTAAGTGTACCACTTCGCTTTTGGAACAGAAAGCGGGTACTTTTAAAATGTAGAGGAGGAAGCAAAAAGGGAGGGGGTCCATGTGATAGCTGTGGTCCCTTATCTACTAGGTGGTCGTGCTGACATCTTTGGACAGGACGAGGCTGCAAACTCACCAGGTAGGAAGGAGTTTCATATCTCTTGAGGCAGTCTCCTGGCAGGAGGGAGTTCTGTAAAATTGAGGCAGCCTCCTGGTAGGTGAAAGTTTCTTTCTGGAGCGCCTAAGCACTTAGATGAACTTGCCTCGTAGGGAGTGTCTGGTGAAAGGGAGGTGAAAGGCATTTCTAAAGGGCTAAGTAGGAAGTGGGGAACCAGGGGAATGAGACAAGAAAAGAGAGAGAGAAAAAGAATTAAACCATTAAACCATCTTAGAAAAATGGAGCTACTTGGTGACCATAGCAATAATTATGTTAACTATGTTTGGGATTTTGTAATAATAAATTTTAACTCTTCAGGACTCTAGCGTCCTTTGTAGTTTGTATATCTGTTGTTTCACTTTCAGACTTTCAACTTTCAAACATGTTTTCTGGAACCGATCATGTATAAAAGAGAAGCCTCTTAAGGCCCTTTGAGATTTTGTTTAAATTGCACGTAGTTTTAAGTGAGCCACTTTATTCCCAATCTAACAATAATAAAGATGATTTAAAATTTAAGATAATAGTTTGTCACTTTGACGTATTTTGTTTGCCTGTTGAAAGGAAATGATCACTCCATAATTTCTTTCTTTGCAGGAGGGGAGAAGCGATTTTCTAAGTTGTATTCTAAAGGGATTTATTTCTAAGAAAGTGTTGCAGTGTGACTTAAAGGCAAGCAAGGATATGCTGTTTCCCTCTCCTGCAGTTGGGCTTCCCGCTGAACTGCTCACAAAAATCATAGGTCTCCATTTTGGGATAATCCTCCTCTTTTGGGTGATAGAGTGAAGTTGAAAGCTTTTGTCATCTGTTACTAAAGCCCCCAAAGAGAAAAGATCAGCATTTTTAAAGGTCCTGTGTCCCCAGACCGGTTTTGATTTATAGGACTGACAATGTCAGCTCTTCAATGGCTGCAACCCAGAGCCTCATATGAAGAAAGAGATTCAATTTATCTCATGAGTCCCAATTTGTTCCTATCCTCTGTGGATCCAAAATCTCGATGACAGTGAGAGAATGGCTACTTCTTTATGCTCTAGGTAATTTACTGTGTTGAGAATTAGGTGACCTCTTTCCATGTAGGAAAAATTAAGTCTTGTGTCACGTCTTTATTTTTACTATTTGCTGCGTTATCATCTTTGACTTTTCTCTGATACCATCAATAATTTAAAAAGGGTCACAGGTAGGTCAGGACTAACTTATTCTAAGCCAAGAACGGATTTACATTTTCAATTCTTTTTATCTTACTCCATCACTATTCATAAGTATTAGGAGGAGCTCAAAGTTCATTATCACCCTAATAGCTATAAGTTAGTCAGTAGTCTAAATTGAGGAAACTAAGATGAGATGGATCACAAAGGAAACTGAAATCTCATCCAGAAACAAACACGAAAATAAAGCTATTAAGTGGCATTGTTGTCTGGGGTAATGCCTGAGGTTTTACATCTCATGCCAACAAAATTAAGAACACAGACACACACAAGGAGTGAGTTTAGGAGCCGAAATTTAATTAGCAAAAGAAAGAGAAGGGAGAACAGCTCTCTCTCTTATGAGAAAGAGGGACATCCAAATGGGACTTCTGGCTTGTGTTGGAGTGCACTGGATTTTATAGACAGGCTTGAGGAGGCGGTGTCTTATTTACACAGGGCCCAAAGATTGGTTAGACCAGGTGTGACGTTTACATAACTCATGGGGAAGCTGGCTGCCCCACCCTGATGTTACGCAAATAGGATCTTTGCCTGTCCAGCCCCATGCTGTCTGCTTCTTGCTATACACATGGCTGGCAAAGAGAAAGAAAGATGGGGCCATTATTTTAACTATGCCTAGTCCCAGGTAGCCTTTTCCTATTGGCATAACTGCCAGTATTCACCCATGCAAGCTTCCAGCTTGCTTGTCTATGTCTGCAGCTCTATTTTACAAGCTGCTCTTTGTTAGAAAAGAAAATGATTTGAGGCTGCTTTTCATTAAAAGGAAAACCTTACTAGGGACTCCTGTACCCTCACTATCTGCCTAAATAATTTCTTCATTACTATCCTTGGACTAGATTTAGGTACTATATTCATGAAAAAAATGAATGTAATATTAGTGGAAAATCCCTTTTTGTAAGTTGATAGAGGATCCAAATAGAAAGGAAGAAAATATCTAAGAATTTATATTGAGTTGCATTTCAAAATTTCTTGAGCTAGCCAAATTTGTACCCCAAGGCCAAATGCTAGCTTTATAGCTTATTTCTGGCTTATAAAAAATCTCATAAAACATTGGCTGGGTGTAGTGGCTCAGGCTGTAATCCGAGCACTTTGGAAGCTGAGGCACTCAGATCACTTGAGGTCAAGAGTTTGAGACTAGCCTGGCCTACATGATGAAACCCTGTCTCTACTAAAAATGTAAAATATTAGCTAGACATGGTGATACACGCCTGGTACATGCCTGTAATCCCAGCTACTAGGGAGGCTGAAGCAAGAGAATCGCATGTATTCAGGAGGTGGAGGTTGCAATGAGCCGAGTTTGTGCCACTACACTCCAGACTGGATAACACAGCAAGACTCTGTCTGAAAAAAAAAAGAAAAGAAAAAATCCCATAAAACACATTAAAAGCAACAGGTCAGATTGTATACTTAGCCTTCATGCAGAAAGATAAAACCAAAATTACATGATACAGCTATGTTTAAAGAAATATCAGGAACATTTTTTTCATATTCAGAGCGGTGTGGTTCTTCTTCCATTACAGATAGTGTTCATCAGTCTTCTACCAAAAAGCTCTATTGAGGCAGTTATCACAGAATCATCTGCGGAATCCATTCCCTCCATTCCACTTTTACTACCACTGTCACCTGAACAAGTTCAGTAATTTCTTGAAAAGATTGCACTCTTCCTGTTATAAAAGCTGATAACTCAATTTCTAATATTTTAAATCATTGGCTTATGTAACTGGGGCATCCAAGGTGTTGAATTCCACCATGGACAGAAATGGGCTCAAAAATGTCATAAGGTCTCTACTTCTCTTTCTCTCTATCTTTTGGGCTCTGTTTGTCTTTGCTTAGCTTCCTTAAGGCATGCTGTCTCTATACGGTAGACAAAATGATTGCCAATAATTCTAGATTCCCAGCTTTCAAATTTAGCAATTTCAGCAGAAAGAGATTGTTTTCTCAAAGAGCTCCTGGTTTTGATGACATGTTTCTACACCAATCACTATAGACAAGAAAATAGGGTCTCCTGACTGGCCAGCTCTAATTCCCTGCCCATCTTTATAGCTAGATAGTCTGTGAAATAGCTTTCCTATTGAAAAAAGTAATGCTCCTTTTACTATGTACTTATAGAATGTGTATGTTATCATAGATAATGCATTGGCATTATTTCCAGATATATAATCATCTAAACTCGTGATTTATTATGAGCTTCTTGAGAATAGAAACAATAATTTTCCCATCACTAAAAATAGCATGAGGCCTAATATAGAGGAAATATTTAGTAAATAACTATGAATGAATGAGTTCAATATATCATCCACCTTCTGTGTCTATTTGGTGTCCCCATATGCTTTGTGAGGCATAATAATGTGTTGTAGAACTTCAAAGTGGCAGAACTGCTCAGCAGTTGTCTTAGCCTTAACACAATTCTTTGCAATCGCTTGAAACAATTACAAAGGGTTTGTAGTCTGGGTCCAGGAAGGCACAGAGCTTCACTTAATAGAAGATGTGGCTAACTGTGGTCTATTGATGAGGGTCTCACTGACATATGCCGAGGCACCTGTCCTGCCTGGTGCATTTTACGTGTCAGGAATTATTCTAAGCACTGTGCATCTTTACAACAACTTTATGATATATATATATATATATATACACACACACAAACACACATTATATAGTTACTTTTGTTATCCCATTTTCACAATTAAGGAAACTTAGGTACAGAGAAATTAACTTTCCCAAAGTCACACAACTCCTAAGTAGTAGAAGCATGATTTGAGTGTAGACAGTTTAGTTGCAGAGTTTATGTTCTTAGTTACTACACTATACTGCTGTATAAAAAAGTTGTTGAATTTCTCAGAAGAATAGTTTACCAAACTTCATATTATTCCCACATTTGGATAATAGGAAGAATAAATAATCACAGCAATATGATGTGATCTAATGAAGGCTACTGAAAGTTCCCCTTCTACAAATGATCTCCCTCAGTGTCCTTCTCTTATCTGTAATTCTAACAGTTAGGGTCTTCCTTCTTTTACTTACCTCATTGCAAATAACATTTGGAGAGTTAAGAATGTAAACCAATATCAGGCACTGAAATCTGTAAAATGAATAGTAAATAGTTTATAAAATTATTTTGTGATTTCACAGGGCCCATAGGAAATTGGATAGGGAATCTCTAAGGACAAGGTGGAAAGAGAGTCTTGTACTAAGACTGTTAAAATCTAGCTGGGTTTTATGCAATACAGATACCAAAAGTAGGAAGCAGGAATGGAAATGATGGTGGGGAAAACATTTGAAGAGTGTAGAGCACTTTAAGTTAAAGGAACTTTTCAGGTATCTTATCTCATTATAGAAGAAGGGATTTAAAAACTGAATTAGACCAGTAGTTCTCAACTGGGGGTGATTTTGATCCTCAGGGTATCTTTGGCAATGTCTGGAGATATTTTTGATTGTCATGACTTGGGGAAGGGTTAAAGCTACAGGAATCCAGTGGGCAGAGGCCAGGCATGCTGTGCAGCATTCTCCCCAGGACAAAGAATTGCTTAGTCCAAAATGTCATCAGTGCCAAGGTTGGAAAACTCTGTCTCAGAGCTTGCGTAAGTAATTTGGCTATGCCATATACTTGACAAGTTTCAGAGTCAAGGCTAGAACCCAAGTCATCTGATGACAAACCCTTTACTTGTTTCTGTATTCATGTCCTTCAGCATGTTAGAGTTTGATACAGGCAATGGCTTTAGGTTTGGGAATGATCACGATATTATTTTTAATGGTATAAATAGGTGTTTTTGCTTTGAAAGTCATCTTACCCCTCAGAATGTTGAATATGCTCCAGGCCAGTGTTACCTCATGGAAGATAAGTCCATAAGTAAAACACAAATGTCACCATACATATTAAATTCTCATATGCTAACATTTCATAATTTCTAGCAAATTATTTTATAAATGGAATGTGACTAACTCCTTTAAAGCTATTTTTGTTATTATTGAGGTAATTAAGATTTGTTCACCACTCTGTTTTTGTGAGTGCATCTGCTCATTGCCAAATGAGGTATCAGATGGGCTTTATTGAGCAACTGTTATGTGTGTATCTGTGATGTGAATGAACAAAAGGCCTCTTGTCTGTCTTTTTTTTTTTTAGCCAGAGCTTTGATTTGGCTTATGCTAAATCATTTTTCTAAATTGTAGCTTTGAGACATTTTATTATAACAAGTTGGTAGTCATATATATAAACTAATAAGAACTTAAAATTCATCATTCATTTACTTAATTTTAACCTTGATCTTCTAGTAAATGTTCAGCTTCGTAGATTTTGGCTGCTGTGTAAGGACATTCTCCTTTATCTGAGTGATTAAGGGAGTAATTTGTTGATGAGCATCTCTTATTCTTTCTTTATTGGCAGCAGGACTTGCACCTCTGCTTCTCATTTTGTCACTTTGGATTCAGACACCTCTATAGCCATCACTGAGGGCAGATTTCAGTAGACTCTGAAAAACTCGTTTTACCTGAGGCTCCTTATGCTTCCTGGTTTGCAAAACATAATGACCCACAAATCCTTCAGCTGCAATGGTCAGCCTAGGAGTTAGCACCTCACTAGCCAAGGCTCTAGCTCAGCTCCCTTGCCTCCAGCAGGAGCATGGCTCACCCCAGCCCAAAGGCCAAGGCCTCCCACACCAGAGCTTTACCAAAAAGCAACATGGGTACCACCAGCCACTACAAACTACCCAGCGACAGGTGCCCTCGTGCCTTGCCTGCATCTTGTACCTTGATTTGGGATGACTGTGTTAATTTGTATATTGATTTCAGATTGTTAGAATAACAGTCAAAATATAAAAAGAAGACTTATTTAATTACTATGTTAAAAGAAAATATATTAAAAGGATGTTCTCCAATTTTGACTATAAATTCAAATGACTAAGAAAACACAATTTTTTTTCTTTTTTGTATGTTTGAGACAGGGTCTCACGCTGTCTCCTAGGCTGGAGTATAGTGGTGCAATCTTGGCTCACTGCAACCTCCACCTCCTATATTCAAGTGATCCTCCCAGCTCAGCTCCTCCCACCAGGTAGTTGGGACTATAGGTGCAAGCAACCACACCTGGCTAATTTTTGTGTTTTTTGTAGAGACAGGGTTTTGCCATGTTGCCCAGGCTGGTCTTGAACTCCTGAGCTCAAGTGATCCTCCCACCTCAGCCCCCAAAAGTGCTTGAATTATAGGCGTGAGCCACCACACCCAGCCTAGTGAACACAATTTTAAAGATGAAAGAGAACCACTGCCTAATAAATATCGGGAAACATCTAGGAATCTTACTGATCCTATCTTATCTAATTCTTGCTATCAATCTGTAAGATGGACATGGTTACTTCTATTTTATGGAAGAGGAAATAAAAACTGAAAAAATTAAGCGAGTTGTCTTTAGTCCATACAGCTCGAACCGACAGCACTGGAATGTGAACTCCCAATCCTCTGATTCCAAAATCCATTAGGCTTTACAATAAGGCTCTAACAAGAAATTTATTCAGAATACAGTGGCAGAGCCAAGGATGTAGCTTTAAGCCAGGAGAGTGATATCATTTGATTTAAATCTTAAAAGATCATCTGGTCACTGACTGAAGAATAAATTTGAGGGACAAGAGTAGAAATAGGCAGACCAATTAGGAGGCTGTTTTGATAGACTAGGTGAGAAGGAGGGAGTGGAAGAGATGGAAAGATGTGGGCAGATTTGAAGTGTAAGAGAAATTTAATAGACATTTACTTTGAATGAGCTATTTGTGTATGTTTTTTATTTGTCTGACAAGCCTCTAAGCCAAGCTGTCTGTCTTATTCATCTTTGTATTTTCCTACTTCTCTTCTGGCACTCATGTTGAAAATAGAGTTCTTTAAAATTCTTCCTCTTCCAGATTTTGCATCTGTCAACAAAAACATTTTCATTCCTGTAGAAAGTAGATGTTTGACCCTATTTGTGGGGCCTGAGGTTTGCCATCCACATTTGCTATTCTGCCAAAGTCACACTGAGTTGTGGAATATTTTGAGTTCAGTTTTTACGTCTCATTAAAAATATATTGGCTGACATATTTTAGAAATAAATATGCTTAATAATACCTCATTTAATTTAAGCCTCTCATTTAGAAAAATACTTTCCATGAAAATGCTTAAATTGATTAATCAAGGGATTTTTTTTTCTTATTCCTCATTAGCAGTTATAAGACTAATGGTGATCTACCATAAGTCTTCCCTTTGCCTAATGTGGTTAGAGCTATGAAAGAGAAATTGTCACAACCTATCTAATATTTATAACGGTTATTCCAAATGACTATTGAGACCATTTTAATAAGAAAAATATTAAAAACACTAAACAAGTCACGTATCTCAATTATGTTTATGTGTATTGGACAAATATCCTAAATAAAGATGAGGCTGTCAAATAATGTAGCAATGATTTATGGTTTGAAAGATAACAGAATGGCAGAAATAATTTGCACTAAGTCATATGAAATAAATTTCAACATTTTTGGTTCATTTACTTTGATTTCAGAATTACCATTTCTGAAGATGGAAACCTCAGAATCATCAACGTTACTAAATCAGATGCTGGGAGCTATACCTGTATAGCCACTAACCATTTTGGAACTGCTAGCAGTACTGGAAACTTGATAGTGAAAGGTAATGGCTAACCCAAAGAATTCATATATTAATATATGTGTTCTCATGTCTAATAATGTAATCTATAGAAGTGGCATCATTCATTTTAATATGTACAGATATCACTGTGTTGCTAAATTAATTCATCACCACAAACATGATATGATTAATAATTCTTAGAAAACTGGTAATGAATATGATTGAAAGGCTATCTTATTTCAGAATCATCCAATACAATTTTGAGAATTATAGCTATTGTATCTATTATAGTATTGTAACTAATGTTATCTTCAATCTTTTAATTAAATTTCTTTCAAGTCTCTATAGATTTGAAATTCATGTCTAGGAACACTATGCCAACAAATTAAAAACTCAAGACTCATGTACTATTTTTAGCAAACATTATTTAAACAATGACTTTGGTAATTTTTAAGGTAGCTGTCCCTTTTATTCAGAGATATGGATATGGCTTATTATACTAATAAAAGGTTTTCATCACCTCTGTGCTTTGCCTTAGTCACTCAGCCAACCTTGTCGGTTTTAAGGAAATAAAATTCCCATATACCATAGCCTGAGTGCTTTTTAGTTTTTGTAACAGAAAGTCCTTTAAGCTCTTAGCAAAGCACATGAGTGAAACTATTTCAATATCAGCTTCATGGCATGGGCTGAAAGTGCTAAGTAACAATTGAAAAGAAGGAGATCTTCATTTGTATCTCATTTGCATTTTCTTCACGTTATATATTGCCCTGTCATAGGATTTTTGAGTTGAAGAGATCTCGGCAATAATTTGATTGAAGATGAGGCTCAGGTTGGTGGTTCTCTTAAGGTCATGAGTAGCAGAAGGAGGCCCAAACTTAGATCCTGATTCTGAGTTCTTCTTGGTTCTTTTTGCCTCACCAGGAAATGTTTTTACCCATTCTTCCTGTTCCTGAGTGATTTATACAGATAAGTTATATCATGTTATTTCCTTCCTGCCATTTGTAACTCCCTTTGTGAAGGTAGATGAAGGCAAATAAAAATATTTTTTTTAATTGCCTTCACTTTAATTTAAAGAAGAAAGTTAAAAATTACCTAATTATGTATTTTAGGGTCATAGGAAGTTGGAAATATACTACTATTTCAGGAAGGCTTTTTATCATTAACTGCGCAGATAGAAAATTGGAAGTCCAAGAGTTAGAACTAAATATATGTTTAGATTGATTCCAACTATTTCAGTCTGTTTATTACTTCCTCAGAGCACTAGCATCAGTGTATGACTGACTGCTTGTTCACTCTGTTTCAGAGGCAAAGGCAAAAGAGGTTAGATAATATTTGTAAAGCACAATTCTAGCTAGAGGACTTTGCTAATGTATGACTATCTCTGCTAAAGGAAGCTTAGTTATCATTTAGGACCGAGAGATCTCAGTGTTTCAGAGCTGGTTAGACACAGAGCTGGGACCTATTATAGATTATTTGTGAGTTATGAAGATATAAGAGAATATTAGGGCAACATCTTAAATCATAGTTAAAAGGCAGGGATTCAAGTCAGAGTGATCTGGGTTTGAATCTCATTTCTGCCACTTACTAGCTGTTAGACAAGATAAATAGCCTTTGTGGGGATGATAGCAGTGCCAACCTCGTGGAGTTGCTTTGATAACTGTGAAAATCCATGTTAAGTGATTAGCATGGTACCTGGCACCTAGGAAATATTAGTAATTGTTTTGTTTATAAACATATTTTCATAAAATGAGGTTGTTTTGATGACTGTGGAAATCCATACTAAGTGATTAACAGGGTTTCTGGCACCTAAGAAATATTAGTATTTGTTTTGTTGTTTATATATTTTTAAATGTATATGCATTTATTCTAAATCATGTTGAAGTGAACATTTATGACATTTCCACCCCAATAGAATAATTAGCAAAAAAAAGTGAGCCTATAATAAAGAAATGACTAAGAGTATGAAAGATTAGAAACAGCTAAGCATAGAAACCATGTATATAAATGGCATCTCATATTGTTAAAAGTAAGGTATTTTCACAGGTAGGAACAAGGTATGTTCTGTATTTTATTATCCTCCTTCTTATAAGTATTGGCTTCCTTGACTCCCCTAAGAGTTGGCAGAAAGGAGAGGCCTCTATTTCTCATAAGGTTTTGCATCCCAGTGGTACCACAAGCCCCAGGACAAAACCGTTCCCAACCAACTGTGCAGCTCCCTGATGCTCATCTTACACTGAATCATGGTGCAAAACCTACAAATATATCAGGGATGAACTATGTTATAGTTGCCTCTTTTTTGTGTGGATATAAATATTGCTGAGATAGTAACTTTTACTTATTCTAACAAACAAAATAATTTATTTCTTGCCTTCTAGTAAAATGTGAACAGCTATTCACCTAACTAAATACAGGATATAGTTTTAGGCAGTTTACTACAGTTTCAATTTTTTTTAATTTGGTAACTATTTGTTTCTTTCAAGGTATATTAGGAAAACACTGGTTTTTCATTAACTGCAATGATAACAATCTTTCAAAATTTAAGAAGTGAGTCAGTACAAAGAAAAGTACTAAATATGCATTGTTACAGGGGATATACAAAAAATTATGAAGATGGTATATGTGAATGTCTAAAACTAGGAAACATGACTTGAAGACAATTTCCAGGAGAGTTCTAGTGGACTTGCAGATGCAGAGTTAGTATGTCCTGCCTCTGCTAGCCACATGATTTGCTAAAACATGAGGGACACTTTAAAAACTGAAATTTCCTAATAGATGAGAGTAAGAGGAAGGACTGAGGCAGGAAGAGCCTGACCCAGTACGAAAGGGTGAAGGCAGGGGTGTGTTAAGGATGAGGTTAAGAGATGATGTGCCCAGGTAGCTTGATTGACAGGTAGAATTCATGTGTTTCCAAGCAGAGTTCTTTCTGCTAGTGGCTCCTGGTTCTGAGCTGCAGTTAGCTTCTCCACAGAGGTCTGATTCTTATATTCTACTTCTAGGTGAGGTGGGAGAATAAAGCTTTATTTGGCTAATATGTTCACAGGAGTTAACAATCTTGTTACTTTAGGTAAGGTCAGAAGAGATTTGAAAGATCATTTATCTCCCAGTGTGGTTGGTTCTGACTCCCATTAGCATTAATGGGAAGTACTTGTGTCTGCAGAGGGGCTATCCACACTGCTAGAGACATTAACATAAACTGAGAAATATAATTTAGAAATCTGCCCCATAAAGCACGATATAGGCAGAGAAAACCATTCTGAACTCTGCATGAACCGTGCCAAGCCCTGAATCCCACATCAAAATGCTTGAGCCTTGCACCTTTAATGCAAATGTAACAGCTTAGCCCGAAATATAACTGAGTGCTGTATTTTAATTCAATTTTGAGATCTACAAAGGGACTAATTTATCAGAGAAGGTGTTCTCTAACCTTAAAATGTGCTTGTATTCATTCCGATCTCCTCATGTGTCTGAGATTAAAACACAGTGAAGGTCAGGCATCAGAACACATATTTTCTAACCTTTTTACAACAGTTCTATCATTAACCATGCTTTTCAAATCCAATTCTCTTTCTCCCTACCCCTGCCCCCATGTTTTGGAGAGAGGCTGAAGATAGTGTCAAACACAGGGTCAGCAAGTAGGGGAGGAGAGGGAGGGGATACATGTACTGCACCAGATACAGGAGGTTTAGAATAAACATCTGACAAGCAATCATCACATGGATAAATATTCAGATTCTGCCTGAGCAGGCTCCCAAACTGCAGAATTCTGACTGGTGCCCAGGGGGCTCTTAATTATCACCCCATCATCTAAATTCCTAAATTTTACTGATTTTATTTTTTCAGGCTAGTTATAATATATTTGGGATTTGGTTTGCTGTTTCATTTTAAGCAAGAACAATTCTTAAGTCAAACCCTCAAATCCTAACAGAAAGCACGATGTTTGACCTTTAAACAAAAATGTGCTTTTGTGATCATTGACATCATTAAGAACTATATGGAGGCAGGGTACATTTATATGCAGTGTACTTACTAAATCATGTTTATCTCTACAGCAGAGTTAAAGGGGTCGGGGAGGATTTTGCATGATGCAGTGTCTCTGCTATACAGCTTTCATATGACAGATATTTTTAAGTAGCAGGCCTATAGAAGAACAACTTAGAGTATGTGTTTGGATGTAGTTCAACAAGATAACTATGGTAATCTTGTTGATTATCATAGTTATCAACATCCAAACTTAACTTGAGCAATTTTGCAATTGGTAGTTACAGACTATACTTTGGGAAACACTGTCCTACACCAAAGAACTTTGTACATGCATGCCACCTAACAAGTGAAAGTTCATTCAGTAGAGTGCGTATTAGCAATGCAGATCTGCTGGGCCTCACTCCTACCCTAACAAATCTAACTCTCTAGGGAGACCTGGAAAAGCCTACATTTAAAATAAATACCCTAGTTGATCCTTACACACACCAGAGTTTGAGAACATTGCATTTTCAGGGGTTTTAAACTATGCCCTGTGGGCCAAGTCCATACCTGTTTTGTATACCCCAAAGGCTAAGCATGATTTTCATATGTATAGCTGTTTGGGAAAAAAAATCAAAAGAACAATAATATTTTTGAACATGTGAAACTTTTATAAAATCACATTTTAGTGTCCATAAATAAAGTTTTGTTGTCACACAGCCATGTCATTTTTTTACATATTAACTAAGGTTGCTTTTGCCTTACAACAGCAAAGTTGAGTAGTTATGACAGAGACTGATAATATATAAGTACCTGTATAATATCCTCAACTTTGGCACTTCTGCAAAACCTTAAATATTTACTATTAAGTCCTTCACAGAAAAAATAAATTACTTATCCTTTCTTTTGATAAATTTTTCTCTTCCTCAGCTCTTCAAAATTCTGTCCAAGGTGTAGTCTGGCCAGGCTATGCACAACTTTTCTTATACCCCATGGTGATATTGCATGCTGGACATTTCCACGTGTCCTTGAGTCTGATTAGTAAGTGGAATTGGTAGAGAGATTTCTTTCCCAGGACCTTAGCCTCACCCCAGTATCCAAAGGGTTGACTTTAGAACTTGGATACAAGTTGAAAATCCAGAGGAGAGGTAATACATTATTGATTGAGAGGGAGGAGGAAAATTACTTGGCAGACACTGTAAAAATTATTCAATTTGATTGTCCAGCATGAGCAGAGGATTCACACAGGTGGAACCAGAATAGTAGGCTAAGAAGACCTAGAGTAGGAAGAATATCACCTCATGTTTTTGAGAAACTACTCACTTACTAAACTTCCCACTGCCACCAGCCTAAATCAACTGAACTGTTCCACCTTTACCTCATAATTCTCAGGCTGCATGTTCTTTATCTGATACCTTTTTTTTTTGGAAAATGACTATATAAAGTTTTATCCTAATTTCATCTGGATTTTAACAGTGTTCTCTTGGCTTTTCTTTTTTGAGATATAGTCCCATTTTGTCACCTAGGCTGGAGTGCTGTGGCGCAACCTCAGCTCACTGCAGCCTCTGCATCCCAGGTTCCAGGGATTCTCCTGCCTTAGCCTCCCAAGTAGCTAGGTGCGCACCACCACACCCAGCTAATTTTTGTATGTTTTTTTAGAAGAGATGGGGTTTCACCATATTGGCCAGGCTGGTCTCGAATTCGTGACCTTGTGATCCGCCCGCCTTGGCCTCCCAAAGTGCTTGGATTACAGGTGTAAGCCACCATACTCGGCCCTTTTGGCTTTTCTGTTTATTTAAATTTCTAAATTCAGTGCATAGAATTACTTTTATAATAAGAAAAAATAAATTTATACTTTAAATAGCTTTAATAGAAGTCTTTAGTAGAAATTAACTAAGATTACACATACAACTAACAAGAAATTATTTTGTATTTTCATTCTTCAGCGCTGCAAACTGAAGATGTTCTTGTGGTTTACTGAACATTTAATGGATTTCTTTATTTTCAGAAAGAGTGCACATTGTTCATCCCATAGGAAGTTTATTTATGTTTAAATGAACAGATTTCTTCATTTAAACCAGCACCAAAGAGCATCCACAGCATTACTATTGCACACTGTATAAAATTCTTCTGTTTTAATTATAGGAAATTGAGAAATATCAGTCTTTCCATGCATACCATAATAGACGCAATAAAGTAGAGTCTTTTCAGTTGGAACTTTTTTTTGCAAATGAGTTTGAAGCAGCCCACATCTTCTATGTAAAATTATTCAAGGCTTTATCCAGATTTGACAAGGGATCAATCAGAAATCAGTATCATACAATGACGTGTGGCTGCTAACACACAACAAAAGCTTTTAACATTGGTCCCTTATAACTGAATACATTTCAACCTAATTAGATGTCTTCCACTGGAACCAATTATTTCTAGGTGATAATTAAGGGTATTTCTAATAGGATTAACACAAATTCTGACCGTAGGCATCTAGAGTAGGAAGGAAAAGTTTGTCATTAGAAGCGCTAAATGCTAATTATGGTAGGTCCCGCAGTAGAAGAACATCTGGCCAGAACATTTCTATACTAGATCCTGTTAGATCTGAGACTGTCACCCTGGAGTTGGTACCAGCTAAGGTAGGAGAATCTTAAAAGAAGGGTAGGTAATTCTGCCTCTTGTTCTTCCTGTGTTCACAAAGCATGACATAACCTGGAAATCTGATGAAACCGGGCGTGATTATTTCCTTTGACATTCTTGTGGACATGTGTGAGAGCCACATAAATTTAGCCAATAACATGCCTTTGGCAACATCAATCCGGAATAGAATGATTCCCCTTTTGTCCAAATCTTTCTGTAAAACCTTCTCTTCTTTTGTAATGCTGATTGCATACCATGACAGTCTGCCCTGACTCCAGCCTGCTCATCACTTCTTCATCCTTAGTATAGAGGGAAGATATAATTCCTTAGTTGTTACATTTCTCTGTGCCGACTCTGTCCTTTCATAGCAAAGCCTCTATGCTGAAGGCAGGCCTCGCATTTTTGCTTTTGGCATAAAAGGCACTCTGTGGGCCAAGAAGCTGTGCAGAAATATCACCTCATTAGTAATCAAGGAAAGGCAATGTAAGCATCAGTGTGGTATGATTTTTTTTACATATGAGATTGGCAAAAGAGAAACATCTAACAGTACCTTTTTTTGGTGACTATATGAGGAAAATGGTACTTGCACATTCTGAGTAGGGATAGAAATTGGAATAGATACTGTGGAGAGCAAGTAAAATTGAAAAAGTGCAATCTCCATGGCCCAGCAGTTCCATTTCTGGGCATTTAACCTAGTGAGATTTACACATGTTGTTGTTTGTAATGAAAAAAAATATGCAAGGAAATTAAAGAATAATACATATGGTGTCATTTTATTTAATATATAGCATGATTAAATATAAAATTAGTAATATAAAATAATACCTTATAATGTTTGAATACAGAATACACATGTGACATAAGCACTAACTGAATATTTTGGGAGAGGATGCCTGGAGTGAGATTGTGTGGAAGGACTTTAGCTATATTGGTAATATCTGTTTGGGTAAATATTTAGTATATATTCATGGGGGGGAAAAGGCTGGAGATACATGAAAATATGTTAAAGCCTGCTAATTCTAGAAGAGGGAATATGAGCACATATTGGTAAATTTTTGTTGTAGTTTTATATGTAAAATATTTCAAATTAAAAAGAATATCTTAGGTCAGAATCCTACATGGTCAGATATTGCAGGCAAAGTCATCCAGACAGTGGGTATTTTCTTTTCATTCTCTTGCAGGTATTGTAGAAGAGATACCTTTTACCTGGTGATATTTAACCCATTCCGAACAAATAATTTCTTTCTTAAAAAAAAAACTCTCCTATAAAATGAACTAATGAATTCTTTTGTAATGAATACTTACTAATCAGAATAAATAAAACAAATAAAAAAGGCAAATAGAATATGACTCTTTGGCTTCATTAAATGTGAAGCACATAATTAATTCCTTTTCCAGCAATTCAGAGACTTATGTTATACTGATTCAGTTTAATTGAACTTATTACCACAAGTAGATAATAAAAAGTATATTGAAGATATCCATCTGGCTTGCATTGAAAACCTCACGTTTCATTCTTCATGGCTGTCATAGGCCATACTAATTGCCTCATTTCAGCTCTTTTGCAATCAGTATGATTTAGCTATTAATGTGATAAAGTTCTTACTCAAGAGGAAGTTGATATTAAAAAGCATAGATCTCTCACCTACTTCTGCTGCTACTTCTGAACACATCCTCAGCATTATTTAAGTTATATATTTTTGAAATACATAAATAAAAATCTATCTTTTCCTCATGCATGTCTTTTTAAAGTACATCTGTCATCTTACATCTGTCATCTTGCCACAGAGCCATTTCTGTACTGAAGGAAACAACTGGTTTATGTTAAGCTTTTTAGTTCATTAAATGTTTAAAGCTCAATGTAGGTTGTTTTCCAACCATGGAGTCTTTAAAAATAATTTCCATAGCTGAAATGGAGTTTAAATGGCTAATTGTGTAATAAATAAAGAGAAAAGTATAATTAGGCACTTTTAACTTCCATTTCTAAATATCTGAACTTCCTGTGGTTTGAGAATGATACTTTGTCATGTAAGCTGGTTTTATGTGCACATGGTCTCTCAGAAGAAGAGAGGTTTATGGTGTGTCTATGTGTATGTTTTAAATAATCTGTTTCCTTGTATGTTAGAAGTGGTCCCATGCGGGGGAGCCAACAGTTGGTCCCAAGTTTGAAAGGGAAAGCTTGGTCTCATAAACCTTGAGTCAGAAAGGAGATGTGTCAGAATAATTCATGAGTGAATCTCACCTTCCTTTCTTAGCATTTGTTTTCTGTGCCAGAGGCAGAAGAAGTATTACTCTCTCAAAGAAGCAGCCTCACCAAATCATGATTGAGTTTCTCTGGCTGTCACAGGCAATCAGATTTAAGAAAACCGCCCAAACGACTTTAGGCCTTTAGGTTAAATACAGAATCTGACCAAGATGAAAGCAAGTTAATTAACATTTTCGTCATCTCTCTCTGATTTACTGTAGAAGATCCATTTCTAAAAGGTTAAAATGGTTGTCTCTTTTATGTATCCATTTGAGGCGTTGAAAGTAGATTCCTGTTTATGGGAGAGAAAATGTAAGCAGAACATTTAGAGTAACAGTGGCTTTTTTGTGTGGCCTTCTAGCAGGTCTATAATCAGTGTGCAAAAGTGCAAGACATAATTAAATGAAGATTAGCAACATTGCTTTGAAGATTTCCCAAAGTGGAACACATGCCCTGTCATTTTCTTAACTTTTTTCCTTTTTCTCTCTCTTCAAAAGTAGAACTACTTATAAATATAAGCAAAGCTTGGATTGCACCTAGAAGAGGAGGATCCACATGGTCAAATCAGAACTGCCTTCTCCTCCATGTATACTTTCATTAACATAGATGTATCTACCACCACTGGTTTTGTCCACAGCATAGGTAGAACACCTGGTCACTGTGCAGTTTGCACCAACACTTCTTCATGTGTAAGGCAAAGGAGATTAAATTATAATGACCAGTATAGTTGATGAGGAGACATTCTGATGCAGTCCAAATATGAAGGAATAATCTAAAGGTACGAAAAACATAGCCATCTCCCTCCCTGGAGGCCATTGTGAGCCATAGACAACAAGCATCAGAATCATGTAGGAGTTTTGGAATAAATGCATATTCCTGGGCCCTACCTCTGACCTGCAGAACCAGAATCTCCAGGGATGAGACCCAGGAATTCTCATCTTCAACAAGTTCTTCAGGAATGCCTACACCCAACAAAGCCTACAAACTTAGGAGCTCAGCCTTTAGGAGTAGATACTGATAAAGACACAGAGCTGTGTTCAGAGTGTAGAAGGAACACAAAGGAAGGCATAACTAACGAAGAGGTAAAGGTGATAATTGAACAGGGAATTGAAATATGAGTAAGAGTCTCCCGGATTAAAAAAAAAATCAAGGTAATCCCAGGAAAAAGAAATTAATCTAATGGCCCCCAATACATGAAGGCTTCTAGCATATTCAGGGAAAGTATGGTGGAAAAGCTACGGGAACACACCCGTAGATGAGGCACTATTGCTCACATTTCAGGATTTGTAGAGAATAGGCAAATATTTTGATTCTCTTTTTAATGGAAATAAAACAGATTTTACAAACTGTAGCTAAGTGACATGACACTAACTTTAGTGGAAATTTTACTTCTTCTAAGAGATTATAGAATGAAAAGTAGTTACCACCAGCATATGATTTTTAAAAGTTATGTGTTAATTATATTTTTTATAGAAATATTAGGAAAAAGATAGTCACATCATTCAGAGAGCTCCACATAAATTTTTTTTATATTTTCTTCTAGAATTACATCCACACTAAATTCAATCTGTATCTACATCTGTATCTTGACTGTGTATGTATCTCTTCTCAGATCTGTAAATAAATATCCTTATCACAAAAAGATCATACTGTATATACTGTTTATAACTTCTTTTTTCATTAATATCTTTCTACCAGTATTGATTATTTTGAACAATAAATAAGGACTAGCCTGATTTCTTTGTATTTTTCTATCTCCTGCTAGTCAAAATAGCATCAGCCAAAACAAAACAAAAATAACTACTCTTGTGATGTCTATGTGGGCAAGATAGGGAGAGGAATCTGGAGCATGTTTAGGAGGATTGCTTCACATGTTTTACCCTGAAAGTGTTGACTGGGGGGTTGTCTTAGTCCATTTGTGCTGCTATAATAAAATACCATAGACTGGGTAACTTGTGAACAATAGAAATTTCTTTCTCATGGCTCTTGGGGCTGGGAAGTCCAAGATCAAGGTGCTGGCAGGTTTGGGGTCTAGGGAAGGCGCAGTTTTCAATTCCTAGATGGCACCTTGAACACTGCATCCTCCAGAGGGGAGGAACGCTATGTCCTCACATGGCAGAGAGGATGGAACGGAAAAAGAAAACCTCCCTGCATGATGCATGATTCAGTCACCTCCTAAAAGCCATACTTCTTAGTAGTATTGCATTAAGGATTATGTTTCAACATGAATTTTGGAAGGGATACAAACATTCAAACCATAGAAGGGATTAATGTCAATGGAGGAATGAAATCCCTAGCCATTTCTCTTCCCTTTCCTCAAACTTTTCTTATTGAACTTTCTTATCAGTTGACACATGACATTACTGATAACATGCTGAATACATTTTCTGATCACATGAATCATTAGAGAATAAACTAAATATTAGAATCAATATTCAAAATTACTTAAAAATATAATCATATGAACCAAATATGACAAGATTCATCTTCATAGTAATACATATAAAGATTTGCATTTTTCTTCAAAACTCAGGATAAGAGAGTCAAATTTTAGAGTCAGATTGTGTTATAGGTCTTAGATAACTAACATCATTGATGAGTCAACAATACATATACTCTTCAAAAAAGCAAATTAAATCTGGAACATAATAGTCTCCAAAACAAGAGAGGGGAAATATAGAGATCTACTGATAAAAATACAACTGGAAGAGGATTACTTTTATTTTAAGATAGCCATTAAAATTTGAAATCACCTTAAAGAGTGACAACTGAGATGATAGGAGGAACAGCTGTAGAAACTGAGGCTGGGTAATTCAAGGAAGAGAAGCCTTATAGAGGGTGAGAAGGGAGGAGTGGTCATTGTTTTCAAACATTTAAAGAGATATCAAACTCTGTGTGATATCAGAGGGCAGTACCACAAGAGATGAGCGGGAACTATTGGAGCAGAGGATATTACTTAAGTTTGATAAAAGGAAAAATTTCAAATAATTAGGCCATCGGCCTATTATTGATGACACTCATTTCCAGACTAGACATCTACTCTGGGGAAATATTGCAGAAAGAATTCATGCATTAGATGCAAGTGTGCGGTTTGAGTAGCCTATAGGGTCATTTTCTATTATCTTTGCGTTCTCAGGGCCCACCCTAAGTAACTGTTGACTCATATGTCCCACCCAACTCTAAAATGTTATCGTTCTCTGACTTTACAGCTTTGAAAACTTACTTCTGCCCTCACGTGTTTCTACTCCAGAGCCAAAGAATGCCTCTAGGTTGAATTCTGTCACATTGACTTTGTTTTCTTATTGTAGAGTCTTTTTTCTTTTCTTTCTTTTTTTTTTTTTTTTTGCTTTCAGTGGGAATTTATCCATACTGAGGAATTCAGTGTGGGCTGAAAAGGTTATTCTGCTAATTTTGAGTAATACATCCTTAAGTAATTTATTCTCAAAATAGAGTCCAATAAAAGTATCCTATGTAATCATAAAATTAAAAGATTTAAAATTAAAATTAAAAAATCATAAAAATAAAAGATTCAATGTAATCATATGTTGGGACTTGAAGGGGTTCAGTAGATAGTGCCCTATTCAGTGCCTAAGTTTTCAACCACTTGAGTGGTAAGTTGTGGTAGTTGGGCAGATGAAAATCAATTGTCAGCTTTGCTACTGATAAAGGGGAATGTGGCTCAGGGACATAGCAATAGTGGGCTTCCTAACACTGAACTCCAAATTAAGGAGAGTTATACTACTACACAACTTCAAGCCTCTCTCACTATAAAATGAAAAATAAGGAGTGGAGGATCAACCCAATAGGTGTACATCCTTCACAACTTCCAGGAGAAAGAATGGCACTGAGCCAAGAATTTCTCATAGTTTTTTCCCAATTTCATTGTTGGGTAAGGAGTGAGTAAGGAGAAAAAAAGAAGACAAGCATGTTAGGAAACACTGGGTGTGTTTAAAGGTCAGCTATAGACCAAAGGTTACAACTTAGTAGCTCTCATGGCTAATTTGAGTTGAACCCACGGACTTGTATTGTTTGGCTGTCAGAGTGTTTAAAACTTTTTAATTGGATTGCCTTTAGACAGGGGGTATATATTCTCTGAATTGACCCCACACCTAATTATTTTGTGTTGTCTTGTAGCTCTAATTCACACACTTAACATATGCCATATCCTCTGTAAGCATTTGACATGCAGTATTAAGTGAGTCTCATTGCTCTATGAAAAAAGCCAGCTCTTGATTATTTCTAGTTTTTAAATTTTTAAGTAGATGAAGATTGACTGTGATGGGGATTTGAGAGAAGAGAATGTTTCAAAGCTTTCTATTTATAATTCTCTACATGATTCTATATTGAATCTACATTTCACTCCCATATCTATACCAGAAGGTTATCCGTGGAAGGGAAATTCAGTTATCTGAATGGACATGATCTTCTTAGAAGCAGTCAGTGGTTAATTGGGACAAGAAAACACAAGTCATTATCACTTAGAAATCTGAAGCAAATTGAGGCAGGTTGTTACCTTTCACCAGGAAACAAATTAGTCCTGTCTTTAAAAAGACTGCTTTCTCTAGCTGCTGACTGGGGATTCCTGTCAACTGCCAATGAAATAGGGATAGTGTAGATTAATGGTACCACAACAGTGGGCAAGAAACACCCATAAGCCCATTTTCTAATTTTCATGAATATTTTTAATTGATTCGACCAGTGTCTTTGAATGACAAAATTTGTGCTAAGCTTCAGCTCCAGAAAATCAGGGTGCTATCTTCCAGCGAAAATTATTAGTGCACCAGTCTGTTTGAGGAAAGTTCTGTGTATAAAGAAAAAGCCATACATTATAGACAAAGTAGCTCTTCCTCTTGGCTTATTTACCTTCATGAACTCTCTGCCAACCAGGGAGGAATGTAATTCAAGGTTTAGCTCAAAAAAAGAGAGACAGACATAGAGAGAGAAAAATAATAAAATAGTAGGTAACATCCTGAGTTATAAGGGTTGTAAATAGGATGAAACTTGAGATTATATGACCTACTTTTTCTACAATTTGTGAATATGAGAATTATTGCAGTCTAATAGAAAGAATGGTGAACTGAGGTCCTGTACATCTGGGGGCTGGTTCCCAGATTCCAGTTTTCTCACCTGTAAAATGAAGAGCCTTTAATAGAGAAAATGAAGTCCTCTTCTAGTTCTAAAGTTCTCTGATTTGATAAAGAAGTTAGAATAAAGCATTAAAACATTCTAATTTCAAATTTATTTTTTAACAACAAATTTATCCAGAGCTATTCTAACTCAGGCACCCCCAAAAATGAGATGATGAAATTTTTCATGTGCCAGAGATTTCTATTTTATGAACATTTATTTTATATGCGTGACGTTATGGTCACTCAAGGAAAGAGATAAATTACCATTTAAATAGTGTGGGCAGTTTTACGAACCGCTTCATTCACAAGTGGTCATGTGATGAGGACCTGAAGGGACACTGGACTCAGTTTGCCTTGATCCTCATATACCTGTTAAAATGTGATCATCTCACAAGGCTGAATAGAATTGATGACATTGTTTTTATACAGTATGGCCACCAAACACAAGCAAGCCACTTCAAGTGTTTCATAGAGAACTGGCTAGATAGAAAACTGGTTCATTTGAACAGCATATTGATTCAAAGATAGTCCCTTCCTGGGAGACTTTTAAGAGCAGTTTTCAGTATATAAAATGTTTTGTTTTAGATACTGACTTTAAAACTGAGCTGTGTTTAGATGTATCAGAAGGCAAGGAAAACTTGTAGATGTATCAGAAGGCAAGGAAAACACAAATGTCCATAGAAGTATTATTCATAATAGCAAAAGTGAAATCAACCCAAATGCCCATCAACTGCTGAATGGATAAACCAAATGTGGTGTATCCATACAATGGACTATTATTCAGCCATTAAAGAACATGAAGTAGTGATACATGCTGTTGATATATAGATGAACCTTGAAAATATGATGCTAAGTGAAAGAAGCCAGACGCAAAAGGCCACATATTATATGATTTCATTTCTATGAAATTCCCAGAATAGAAAAATTTATAGAAACAGAAAGTAGATTTGCAGAGGCCAGGGGATTCAAGGAGCCAAGGATTGCAACTGACTCTTAGTAGTACAGGGCTTCTTTTGGGGGTAATGGAAATATTCTGGAATTAGATAGCAGTCATGATTGCACCCCCCCCCCCAAAAAAAAAACCAAAACACTGAATTGTATACTTCTTAAATGTTTGTTTATTTATTTTTGAGATGGAGTCTCGTTCTGTCATCCAGGCTGGAGTGCAATGGCATGATCATGGCTCACTGCAGCCTTGACCTCCTGGGCACAAGCGATCCTCCCACCTCAGCCCACTAGGTAGCTGGGACAGCAGATGCACACCAGTATGCCACCATGTCCTACTAATGTTTTTGTATTTTTACTGAGACAGGGTTTCGCCATATTGCCCAGGCTAGTCTAGAACCCCTGTGTTCAAGTGATCCGTCCAAAAGTCTCGGCCTCCCAAAGTAGTGGGATTACAGGTGTGAGCCACCATGCCCAGCCTGAATTGTATACTTTAAAAAGATGAACTTTATGTTATATGTATTATATCTCAATTTTAAAAGGAAAAAACAAGTAATACTCTATTTGCACACTAAAAAAAAGAAGAATTAAGAAGAAAAGAAAGTAATGAAGCAAATTCATCAGCTGTGACCTCCAGGAATCATGTAGCTCCTAGAGCTTGATATACTCTTAGGGGTCACCACTTTTCTGCTCTCAAGTTACTTTGGTGTTTCTCCTGATTCTGCCTCTACTCTGAAAACAACCCTCTACTCCACTCCTAGAAAACACTGTTGGAGAATAGTCCCCCATCAGTCTTCCACCCACTGCAGTGCTACAGAATCTGGGCACCCTTCCTCTCTATTTCTGTGACACTGTGCCTAATATTGAAGACAGAGTAAATGGACAGAGAAGGTATCAGGCAGATTCAATATGGTCCATCTGTTCCCTTTTCTTCTGCTGTATTATAGAGGGAAGAGTATAGGCTTTGGAGATAGACACATCAGGTTCAAATCTCAACATTACCACTTATAAGCTGTTGAAAATCAGCTTGTAAAATTTATATAATAGTACCTATTCCATAGGATAGTTGGGAAAACTAAATTAGATTATGTTTTAACCTTAATCAGCACACGCCAGCACTGAAATAGTTATTCTCTTCTCTTGCTTTGACTACTGTTCACATCCACCAATGAGAACCCCAGCATCTGGCCAAATGGCTGTATTCTGCTCACATCTTGTCTATGCCATTGTGTACTTGGCTTCACAAATAAAGTCTTTCAGACCCACTGGAGCAGTGGTCCTGCACCTGTAGCTCTTCAGGGCCCTGCTGGGTGGCTCTACCCCAGGCCTTTGGGTGAGGCTGCCTATTCCGTGGAAGCAAGGTGACAATCCTTCTTTTGAAATTCAAGAGGCAGCCTGATGGATGATCTCTGAATTGCCTTTAGGGTCATTTTTCCCTTATCTTGGAAACTAGCACATATTCATCACCAAATAGCTTTATGGTCTTCTATAAATCCAAAAATTCTGATAGCCTTTCTTCAGTTCTTCCCATCTTCTTCCTCTTCAGTTTAAATTGGAAGTTTTCCTGCTGGGGTGGCTGATTAAGTCAGTGATTCACACCAAGGCTAATCTCCTTATCAAAAGGTCACTTGACCACATCCTTTGTATTCTCTTCAGAAAGTGCTTTTTCCTTTTGATTTTTTTCCTTGCAGTATGGATAGCTTGAGATTTTTTTCCAAATCTTTAATTTCTGCTTCCTTTTAGCTTACTAATTCTGTCTTCTGATCATTTCTCTCTTCTCACATTTTACTATAAGCAGTCAGGAGGAAGCAAGCTACTCCACATTTTGCTTAGAAATCTCTTCAGCTAAATATCCAGTGTCATCACTTGCATATTCTACCTTCCAGAAAACACTAGAACACAAACACAATTCAGTCAAATTATTTGCCGCTTTGTAACAAGGATCCCTGTTTTCACAGCGTAAGCAGAAATTTATCTCTCACAGTTCTGTAGAGTTCCAGACAAAGGCACTGGCAGATCCAGAGTCTGGCTAGAGCCCACCTCCTGGTTTGGAAATTTACGAACTGTCATTTACAACTGTATCCTTAGGTGGCAGTAAGAGAACTAGCCAGCTTCCTTTCCTCTTCTTATAAGGGCATGAATTCCATTCATGAGGGATCTACCCTCATGACCTAATTATTTCCCAAAGACCCTGCCTCCTAATACCATCACATTGGGATTAGAGTTTCGACATAGGAATTTGAGGGATGGGGGAAACAATCATTAAGTGTTTTGCACTCTATCACAGCACACTGTATAGATTTTTAATAATACTATTGTTATCTAAACATACTTTCGGTTTTGGTTACTTGAATTTCATGTCACCATCATGGGAACATAAACTTCATGGTCACAACACTCACCAATACTCATAGTCTTTGACATATCTGGCACATAAATAGGTGCTGTCTACCTATTTCTTGAATAAATGGAAGAATGAATGAATGAAAGGACCATATGACCAAGTCTCCTTTTGCAGTGTGTTGGAATCATCCCATCTCAGAGTTGATTCATAAATTGCCCCAACTAGAAATTCCCTTTGAGATTTTTGGAAGAGATAGTGATCATCTCTCTCAGCTCATTCTTTTTGCAAAGGATACTAGAAAGGGAAAATTTTATGTTCAAACAAAGGCCCAATAGTTAGGCTTTTTACTATACCTTATTGTTTAACAGAGGAACTCAGCAAATTCTTATTATTAAAGTAACTACTGAGCAAATTAGTAAGTAGCAGACCAAGGAAAAACAGAGGTCGTCAGTGAGGCATGGTGAAAAGAATATGGGCTTTGGTGTCTGACAGGCCTAATTCATATACTAACTCCAGACTTTCTTAGCAGCTCTATGGCCTGGAACAAAATAATCTTTAGAAGTTTCCATTTTTCCTGCTTAAAATGGGAAGTACAACCTGTTGTAAGAATTAGAATCTTTCTGTCAAACATCTAAGAGCCCCTGGTGTTGAGTGTGTACCTTTAACTGATAATCAATATTGTTGTGTTTGTATTCCTTTTACTACCTTCCCCCATCACCTCCACTACCATTTATCCAAGAGCAATGTTTCCAAGTACTTAACTGTGTGTCTTACCGTGTAGTTCCCTAAAAATATAGCAAATCCCAGCAGTGTTTTTGTAGCAGCACTGAAGTCTGAGAGACTAGTCACTCTCCTCCCAGAAAAAGTAAATCATTACTGTGTATCTGCTTCTTATATTTATGTTGTTTACTATTGTGCATGTATTATGAAACCCACAAATCAATGCTCTCAGCAGGGAGAACTGTTCAAGTCTGCAGCATGTCTTGTTGCGTACTAGGTCTTTGACAAACCAGTATCTATCTGTCCTGAATTCTGTTTTCTGAAGGATGGTGATATGAGCAACTGGAGTCTGTGATTGATTTTTGAATAACTTGTACTTTATCAAGGAATAGATTTGATTTCTCATGTATCTGATTAAACTTCTCTGTAAGATTACCATCATTTCTGTAATGCCAGTGGATTATTCTGTGCTTGGAAAGATGTATATCAGATCATTTTAATCAATAGCCTACAAAAGTGTCACCTGGCTCTGCTTGTGGTTATCTAGAATGCCTCATCCAAAGGGTATTGTCATTTTTCAAATAACCTGTTTAATTTAAAGCACCTAGGAAATGAAGTTGTGTTTATTTTGAAACAGTAAGCAGAATAATGTGTTAGATTAATAAAATGTATGCTTGTTTTTCAGATGTTATCCTATTAAAGAGAGAATACCAGTGTGGTAAAATACCCCATTATCCATCTCCATCACACAGCAGTGGCTTGGTAACCCATAGATTGGCATGGGAGCAAGATAAAAGTAGGGTATGCAATAGATTTTGTGCTGGCATAGCACAATGGGAGCAATGATGAAGTGACACTGGGCTATCAAATAATTTTTTATCCCAATTAGAATAAATGGGGTGCTATGGATAGGCTGGAACAACAGATAACCCCAAGATCATCCTGGGGAAGCAAGGACACATGTCAACCCTAAGTCATACCCTTTTTTGTAATTTAGGAAAGTTCCTTATAACGTTGAGTAACTGGGTCATTGGGATTGATGATGTATCTGTAATGTACTTCTCTTCTGGATTCCCTGAGAAAAATCTTTTGGGATATAAAATAATCATTGCTTACTATTCAGCCATGTAGAGAATGTATGTTTTCATATTTGAGATAATTGATTCCTACCAGGAGAGAAGAGTTATTACTTCTTGGGAAAAATAATTTTACATCAAGTTTAGATAGTTTTCAGTCTACACTAAGCTCCTTTTTTATGGACAGTTTAGGAAAAATGCTAATGCCTCATATCCAAACCTGTCTGGAGTTATAGCAAGTCAGGCAGAAAAATGCCATTTTCCTAAATGAACACAGAACACAAAATCTGTCAGGCCACATTTTACCTGGCATGGATCCTTGCAAGAAAACAAACAAATCAGAGTTTGATTTTTTAAGACTAAATAACAGCAAGACAAATAAATAGCATTTATATTGAAAAAACTGTAAAGGTTGACAATATCTCCAGCTTATTAAACAGAATGGGGAAGAGTAAAATACCTAGCATTTTGGCCTCTTAGTGTGGGCTTTGAAACCTTCCTTCCAACGGTGATTTCACCACTTCCTCTCTAAGCTTCAGATTCTGCCTTTGCAAAAGGAGAATACCCACCTCCCTAAGTAGTTATGTGTCTAAGAAAGATCACATTATGCAGAGCATTAAACATAACCTGACATAGAGACACTCTACATAATAATAGATCTTTTTTCCCTTTTCTAAAGCAACCCATATTTCCAGATGCAACCATCTGTAGATTGGTGCAAGAGTACTGCAGTTTTTGCCATTAATTTTAATGCAATTAAAAACGCGATTACTTTTGCAGCAACCTAATATGTTGTTGTAATTAAGAACACCTACACATCTGGGTTAAAAATTCCCCTCTACTAGTTATGAACCGTGAAAAACCTCGGTTTCCTCATCTTTGAAACAGGATAACAATGTCCACCTGACAATGTTTTGTTTTCTCGGTTTTAATTTTTTCCCCATGGTTATATATGAACAAAGAATGAAAAATCAAATGGTTCTAAAAGGCTTAGTATGAGAAACATAAACCCTCCTGTCCCCTTTTCTCCCTTTTCTAAAGGCAACCAGTTTCACCTCTTTGGGATCTGTTTATTTTTTATTTTTTTTTTATTGGTTTGGTATTTATTTTCATCTTTCAATAACATATCTCTTGATTCTTCAGTTTTAGGGATTATCTTTTGACTGCCTACTCTGGAAAATGAGTCTTTAGCTCTCCTTCACACATCCTCCTAATGTAAATAAATAATAATTTTGATTAGATCATTAACCCATGATTACATAACTATGAGTATGCAGTGCTATTCTCAATTGAGCAATGAAACAAACCAAGATTACTCTTTGCTTCTTTTGTAAATCTTTTTTTGCTTTTCCTAATTTCTTTTTTGCTTTTCCTAATTTCTTTTTGTTTGCTTAGGTTTCTGTATGCACATTACTAATTCAAACCCCAAAGTTTTGGCCAATTTCCAAAAACTTGTTTAAATATGATTAGACACGTACTATAAAATATCCGTCTAGGACATTCCTTCACCATGCTCCTGGAAGTTTCTCTCCAGTCTTGCCAATGCAGCACAATGTAGCAGTCTCTTGTAGCCACAGGTATCACCCCAAGTTCTTTGTCTCATGACCAAGAAAGTTAAGGAGTGTAGACACCAATGGTGAGGTGGAGCGAAAGTTTATTAAGCCAAAGAAGAAAGCTCTCCACTGCAGAGAGGGGACCTGGAAGAGGGTTTCCATTTCACGGTTGAATACAGAGGCTTTTATAAGAAACCAGTGAGGGCTGGGGATCTCATTTGCATAAGGCACAAATTTCTGGTAGCTTCATCCCATCCTCTTACTGCACATATGGACCCTTAGCTTGAGTTACTCCATATTGCTTTGTTCTCCTTACTGTGCATGTGTCAGGGATGGAATTTTCCATTATGGGCATGTCTGGGCAAGTTTCCTTTATAGTCTTTCTTATCTGTGTGGCTGTGGGCATGTCTTAGGCAGGACCCCTTTGCAAGTTCCCTTATCTGTGCCTGCAGCTTGATTTTTCAGGCTGTTCTGTTGTTTGAAATAATTCAACTGAGAACCCATCCTTACTGCTTGCCTGACTGGTTTCTTCCTTTCTCCTCTCTATTTCTTTGATCTTGTGTCTTCCTCTTCTGATTTATTCTTTTGTTTTCTGAAACATATCCTACAGAGGTTTACTATAAACACAATGATAGTTTGACTGGGAACGGAATTCTAGATAGAAATAAGTTTTCTCTTTTTTTTTTTTTTTTTTTTTTTTGAGACAGGGTCTCACTCTGTCACATTTCAGCACTGGTGCAATCTCAGCTCACTGCAGCTTGCACCTCTTGGGTTCAAGCGATTCTTCCAACTCAGCCTCCCAAGTAGCTGGGACTACCGGTGTGTGCCACTGTGCCCAGCTAATTTTCATATTTTTAGTAGAGACAGGGTTTCACCATGGTGGCCAGGCTGGTCTCAAATTCCTGGCCTCAAGTGACCCACCTGCCTTGGCCTCTCAAAGCAATGGGATTACAGGCATGAGCCACCGAGCCTAGGATAGAAATAATTTTTCTAATGAATTTTGGAATTAATAATCCATTGTCCTCCAAATTTTTTTGTCCTCCAAATTCTTTGAGAAGTCCGAAACAATTCTAGTTTCTGTTTCTTTGTATGTAACTTGCTTCTCTCTCCCTTTCTTTCTCTCTCTGTCTCTCTCACAAAAACACATAGCATTTATATGCTATTCTCTTTGTCTTCGTTGTTCCGAACTTTTGCAATATTGTGATTTGTTACGGAGTCTAATGTTATTTTTTCTGGTTGATACTCAGTTTGCTTATTTAATTGGGAATTTTTTTTCCTCTCGTTCTGGAAAATTGAGGATTTATTATTGTTGAGAATGTATTTCTCTCCTACCTTTATCCTTCTCTCTTTATCTGGAATGGTCCTATGATTTTCTCTATTTTCTCTCATTTCTTTCCTGTGTTTCCTCTCCTTATGTTTTTGCTCTATCCTTCAGAAACTTTCCTCAGATTTCTCTCCAACTGTGTCACCTCTGCCACTGCCGGGCAAGCAAAGGCAAATGTCCAGGCTGCACACATGTCAGTCCTGCTGCAACAGCATTTCCAGGGAGAGTCATGCAGACAAGTGCAGTAGCAGGTATTCAGGTTTCCTTGGCATTCTAGGGCAACCCACCAAGATCTAGTCACCTGTGAGATTCCAAAAGAAAGGTGCCAAACCTTGGGATGTAGGGCTTCAAACTTCATTATAAAATCACCAGCATCTTTCTTAGTATGATCTGCAGGCTAGAGGGCAAGCCTTGTATTACTAGTGCAGTGAGCAAGTGGCAAGAATACCACCCGGAGCCACAACTGGGGAGGTACCATGCCTTTTCCTGGCATGACTGGAAAGTAGGGGCCAATGTCAGACCGTGAGAGTTGACCAGGATTGATTGCCGTAAACACTGGGCTGTGGTCCTCGGAGCATTGCAGAGAGCCTCATTTTCTGGGAGGCCAGCCTACAGGAGATCAGCCTTAGACAAGTTAACCTTTACCTTTCAATTATCATGGCTTAAATTTTTAGGAACTCTCTTCTAGTGTCTGAATGTTCCTTATTTGTAGCACCCTTTTCTCGTTAATGAAAATAAATAAGAAACATCCTTTTCTTGCTACTGTCAGTTCAATATCTAATATTTCTCTGAAAATAGGAATGATAGAATTTCTTTTTGCTTGCTTTGAACTTGATCTTTTATGTTAGGCGTTATCCTCATGTCTATTGACTCATAGTTGTTGGTCCATACTTAAGAGTGTGGCACTAAAAAGCCAACATGAAGCCATGAATGTGTAGATGAAGTTCACTGACTAAGAACTGGGCCATTTCCTTGTGAAACTCCCCATGCCCACATTATTGTTTAGGTGTTTCCTTTTCAGCTGATCACTAACTAGAGAGAGAGTATCTAGTATTTAGTCTCATGTGGAAGGACATAGGACTCAATTCCAGTATCCTGGGAGCCGTCTAGGAGACAGAGAATCTCAACATTCACTGTATGAACACTCACTCAATCCCTGCTGTCCTCAGTTCAACCTGGTGTCCTCTGGCCCAGTGACCTACCTCTGTATTACCTACTTAGAAAGTAAAATCCCAGAATACTTCTGAGGTGGGGAGAGTGAATCACCTGGCTGCCTGGAATAAGGGAGAGCAAATAAGGACCTAACTGATTCTAAACAGCATTCCTCCAGTGCTCTGTTACCTGACTTCCAGTGATACCTGAATTCCCAAATTTTGGTGTGTGGGGGGGTGCGATTCTGTAGAGTAAGTCAGACTGCTTCTTGTCTTTCCCCACTGTCGGCTTAGGATTCAGGGTTTCTTATCTGCTAATCATCCAATTGCTTTCCAGTATTTTAATAGTAATACCTCCTAATCATTCTCTCTGTCTTACGCCTTAAAAAAAAAAAAAAAAATCCTCCAGGCACGGTGTCTCGTGCCTGTAATCCCACTACTTTGGGAGGCTGAGGCAGGCAGATTGCCTGAGCTCAGGAGTTGAAGACTAGCCTGGACAATATAGTAAAACCTCATCTGTACTAAAATACAAAAAATTAGCCAGGTGTGGCAGCATGCACCTGTAATCCCAGCTACTAGCAGGCTGAGGCAGGAGAATTGCTTTAACCTGGGAGGCGGAGGTTGCAGTGAGCCGAGATCGTGCCACTGTCCTCCAGCCTGGGCAACAAGAGTAAAATAGTGTCTCAAAAAGGAAAAAGAAATCCCTGTACTACTGTTTAAAGAAGTTTTAGAAGGTTCCAAGGACTCTAATATGATAATTATGACAAGGAAATGGATAACTTAAGGAAGCCAGAATAATGCCTGACATAATTGTAATGATTATTTTTGTTGCTTTGTTAATATTCTGTCACTGTAAAATTATCCAAGTTTATAAATTATATACTGTATAGCCAAACAGCATGGACAAGGAGGGCCCTGTGAAATTAAGACCTATGTCATTCACCTTACCAGTGGTCTCAGGTCATCTATACAACCATGAGCTTTTAGAATGGTTAGTTTCCATTCCATTTCATTTAGAATGAGCTTGTAAAAGAAGCAGGAGCTGAGTGTGAGTGACACCTAGACACTAACATGATAAACATTCTAAATCTATGTTCGGCATCATGTAAGTATACCCTCATATTGAAATGCAGATCTCTACTACTGGTAAATTCCAGTGATTCCTATTGAAGAAAGAATTGCTCGTCTGAAGTTTGCTGCCCTATCTTCCCACATTTATCACTTCTACAAAGTCATGCAGCATGCGTCAGATGACCCTGTGAGGTAAGCAATCTTGCACTGTATGTGAGCATCTGCACTGATGCTCCCAGAAGCAATCCTTAGTCCTTGCATGATTTCTGGCCTCAGGAGAATGATAAAATAGAAGACAAGTGGTGAAACAAAGGTTTTAAAAGAGTCTGTTTAAATCCTTCTCCTGTGAAAAGAAGAAAAGGAAGGAAGAAAAGGATTCTGTGTTTTAAAGCCAAAGATACTTCTCAGCTAAGCTTTTCTCAGACCTTTCATGTCCCTCAATAAAGTATATTTTTGGCTATGCCCCATAAACTACTCGAATAATCCACTAAGATAGCTGTAGAAATGAGCATAGCAAACTATCAGTGTGCTAGTTTAGTTATTCACCGGTTATTAATCTTCTCAGCTCAGGGTCATATTGTCCTGTCTTCAGCATTTTTCACAGTGTCTGATGATGTCCAGAGAGTTAATGGAGGTCCTGAAATATGGACACAACAAGCATGATAATCCCTTGACTTCATGTCATTCTAGGGATCATCTCCAAACTTCATGCGTTGCCCTGGCAAATGAACAGGAAAGCACCTGTGTTACTTATCTGGGTGTTTGTACACTGTTCTGGCAAAGAAATGTCTACATACAATGATAATTTTGTTATGATACTTTCACTAGCAACAAATTGTTTTGAGCATTTATCAGTTTTAGTAGCTGTATTTTTGTTCCTTCTTTAGCTTCCTTGTAAATTTGAGGCAGATTTTGTCATGACTTAGAGATACACAATATTTCTTTGGAGATGTATACAAACATTTTCCTCTAACTAAATTTTACTTTCTCCCCCCCAACCTCTGCATGTTTGGAGAAGTTATCTTTTTCTGAAACTTCCTGCACTTAAAATGGACTCAGGCACAAGAGACTTCAATGATGATGATGGTAATGATAATGATGATGGTGATGATAGCTTTATTGAAATACTTAAAGTGTTCATCATATTACATGCAACCACAGGAATATTACAAGTTAAAAAGCATATATTAACTGACTTACAAGTCAAGTAACTTTCCCACAGTCAACTAGTAAGCAGCAAAGCTAAAATTTCAATCCAGATTTTCCGGACTTCAGAACTCGGTTTCTTAGCTACTTTCAGTCTGTAAGAGCAGCTTTCTGTCTAGACTCTGTACCCTCTCACCACAAGAATCTAGATAGCAGGTTTTCATTTGGATCTGCATGGTACAGGCACCTATCTTTACACATGGAAGAGGTTCTTTTACTTAGAATGTCTACATTCAATAAAATATCAATTGAGATCATGTAGGGCATTCTTGACCTTTGCAAGGATTTTGACATTTACTCTGAGATAAAAGTGGAGGCATCTTTGTTTCTGTCACATTCTTGGTAATAGTTAGCATTTTTTTGAGCACTTCTTATGTGGCAAGCTCTCTTCTTAAGACTTTGTATTGGCTAGGCGCCGTGGCTCACACCTGTAATTCCAGCACTTTGGGAGGCCGAGGCAGAAGGATCACCTGAGATCAGGAGTTCCAGATCAGCCTGGCTAACATGGTGAAACCTCATCTCTACTAAAAATACAAAATTAGCCAGGCATGATGGCACATGCCTGTAATCCCAGCTACTCAGGAGCTGAGGTGGGAGAAATGCTTGCAACTGGGAGGCAGAGGTTGCAGTGAGCTGAGATCGTGCTATTGCACTCCAGCCTGGGCAACAGGAGTGAAACTCCATCTTTAAAAAACAAACAAACAAACAAAAACCCAACTTTAATTCACTCATTTAATCCTGAAAATATGAGGAATACAATATTATTCCCATTATTAATTACCATTAAATCTGAGGTACTGAGAAAATAAGCAACTCGTCAACACAGTCAGGAAATGGTAGAATTAAAATTCAAATTCAAGGAGTCTGGTTTCAGTGTTCACATTTTTAATCCCTAAGCTAAACTAGCTCTCATTCAAGGAGTCTAATTTTCCAATATGTAATGAATATATAATGTAAATCTTATAATAAAATATATAGAATGAATGTTTTCAAAACTTGGAAATGTTTTAAATCCACATATTTTTACCTCCTCTTGAGCTGAGCTTTCATTTATGGAGCTGGGCTCCATAAGTAACCAGGACATTACTATGTTTGGGAGCATTTGACATTAAAATCTAATGATTCCCTTTTGGCTTTCTCAGAGCTGCTTCTTGCCATTCTTCTCTTAGATCCTTTTCTTACCTCATGACACTGTGCTTAATCAGATTCCCATTTTTTCCTTCCCTTTCTTATGTTTTGACTTCTGCAAGTACCCCTAGTTCCAACATACCATATCACATTCTATCAGAATAAAAAGAATTAGGCGAAGCTCATTTATACCTAAACATTGGCAGCCACCCAAACACCTCTTTCACAGTGAATTAAAGTAAGCAGTGAGCTGCAGAGATATTGGAATGGAAATCAGTAACTTATAGGGCTTTTGAGCCAACCATACCTGGGGTCCAATACCTGTTTTCTCCTTCTACCTAGATCTGTGGCCTCAGACAATATATTTAACCTCCCTAAGGGAGCCTTGGGCATGTTGTCTATGATGATAATGATGATACCTATATCATAGGGTTGTGAAGTGTAGCTGCTAGTGATACATTCACTCTGGAGATATTTACTGAGCACCTATTTTGTGTCAGTAACTGTGCTATGTAGAAAGTATCTATGCAGAATTAGAGAAGCATGCTCTCTGCTCTCACATGCTTATATTTTAGTGAGGTCATAAAGGCAACATATAGTACAGATCCTGACACATGGTAAACACTTTCTGTACCTAAGCTGCAATGATGATGAGAATGATGGTGCTCACTACTGATGTTAGGGCCACCATGGTATCACCATCATTTGCGTAAGAACTTGAAATGGAAATTCCAGTCCACAGGAACTAGGCATCAATAGGAAATCTACTTGTTTTCTTTTGTTTTTTCTTTTTTTTCTTTCCCTCCTCATAAAAAAGATCTATCAGATAATCACAAAACAAGAGGGAGAATGTTTGGTCAATACATTCCTAAACAACTTGATAAATATACTACAATCTTAGCTTTTGGTGAGAATAATAAAGGTAGACATTTTAACTGTTTCTTTTAAACACATATATTAAGTCTTCTGTTGAAAGGCTGACAGATGTCCAGAAGTCATAAGTTAAAGTAACCTCTTCTAGTACCAAGGTGAATGGTCATCTTTATTCTTAACAAACAGAGAATAATCTTTTTTTTTAATCATGTAATCCTATAGATGCTGCATTTTCTTTCTCCATGTTTTACCTCCTTTTCGAACCTGTGGTTTAATGATTCTGAATTTGCCTCCTTTCTCATCAGTTTCACAATTCATCCTCTGGGTAATTTTCCAGTGACATCTTTTCCTTTTGGATTGTGCATTTATGCAGTCCTCTGACTTGAGAAGCCAGAATACCATTGGCGCATGAAGTGTCTTTGGTGTCTTTAGATGTAGCTGCAAGCTTGAAGCATCTGGCAACCGAACATAAACCCCAGTACTTGAGCATTCATGCTTGAACCAGAAATTACTTTGTCATCTCCACTGGCTTTTATTAAGCAGCCAACAGCTGCCTTGGAACTATGACTTACTACAGTGACTGGTTCCCTTAGAACATCACCCTCTTCTTACTCTCAAAATAAGTATCTCTTTTTCTTTTCTTCCCCATGCAAATCTCTGGCATCAATAGTAACAGTAATAATAGTATCTCATACTTGGTAGCTCTTTATGTTTTATGAAGCATGTTAAGATCCATTAACTCATTTTGAATTTCATAGTCATCCTGGGATGCCAAATACCATCTCCTCCAAATTACAGATAAGAAAACTACAGCCCAGAGACGTCGAATGACTTGCTGGTGGTTTCATACCTAAACAGTGCTGTATGGCCAAATCTAGAAACTAGACTTATAGACACTAAACTGAGTGTTTTATATTTTTCCTAATGCTGACATTTTTAGCAAAACCTAGGTTATCAGAGAGTCACTAAGAGAAGGTCTTTTACTCCTTGAGAAATAACATCCAGCGACTGTTTCTGAGATGAACTCTAAGCCTGGGTTGATTTCCAGTGAACTGAGAGTCCTGCTTATTTCTGGTGCTCCAGCATTGTTTGGGAGCTCCTGCCATGGGAAAATGGCAGGGTAACCTATTGGCCTCCATGTTGCCCAAGTGAACATTGCATCCTGTATGAAAAGTGTCCTCTGGGGTTGTGAAAAGTGCCAGGTCCTGCTATGGTAACTAAGTGCAAGATAACCTTTCTGTGGAAAGCAAGCATATGATGACTAAGAAATGGTTTTGTAAACTATGGAATGATCTACAAATGCAAAAGACCATATGCTTTGCACATCTTGCCTGCTTGAGTAAATGAATGATTTTTCTTAGTATCTCTCTGTGAATATTAGTTTATTTGATGCTGCAGCAGTTTGCAAACTCTGTTCACTCTTTTGCACTGCAGCTGAGAGATATATACCCTGTGGAGTTGGCATGTGTCATACAAATAATGTGTACCTATTTGTTATAACCTAGGCTGGGGTCTTGCCTCACTATATTTCCTACCGGTACTGAGCTATTAAATTCAAATGGATGATCTAGGAAGTGAATACTTTCCTGTAAACTTTAACAAATTTTATTGAGGAATGGACATTTAAGTGTAGACACACACACACACACACACACACACACACACACACCCCTAGGTTTTGTTTGTTTTAATTCAAGTAACTAATACGTTTGTGGAATGAGGAAGTCATTAATGTTTTTTTACTAACCAAGACCTCGTCAAAAATCTGTTTCTTTTCTGTCCTTAATCTCTTTCTGAAGTCTCCTGCCAATTTTTAATGCTGACCATTTCTCAATATTTTCAGTGTGTAGTAGTACTGGAGTGCTTGACTTATCACCATGGCAAAGCCTACTTGTCATTTTAGAGAAAAGTAAATGTGGATTTGGAAAATGTGGGACTTTGCATCACATCAGAACTCTGACTTAAATTTCAGGTACCCTTTAGTTAGAAGTGGCAAGATACAGCTTATCTGCAAATGACTGTAATTACAAAGATAGAGCTTGTCCAACAAGGTTTTCTGTTTTAATATCATAAAAACCAAAAGATGGAATCATGCTCCACGAAGACTGCTTTTTCACTTTCTAAAAATTATTTTTTGGCTCTGTGTACTCCTGTTGGTGTGAATGCCATTTATTAGCATGTGATATCTTTGTGTTTGGGGAGTAGAGGACTCTGCTCCTCTCCACGTGTCATCTTGCTCTGTTTCTCTGCATTTTCATCTCCTTTTCCTTGCCTCTTGGCTTTTCCATTCTTTCCACCTCCATTATCCTTTATATTAGATTAGCTCTAACTTTAAAATTATTCGTTGTATCTTTACATTTTATGTTTCCTGTATCTAATTTAAAAGACATGAAAAGTTGTAAACATCTCTCTGAAAATAAACTAAATTAAGTTTCTTTATACCTCCCTGACCCTTGATTGATTTTTTTTTTCTCTTTGGCTCAGCAACTCTCAATAGAGAGAAAAGTTTCCCTATCTCTAGTGTGGAAGATTGGACTAAATGTGCAGTGACCCTCAAACCTACCCCAGAGAGTAGTTCTTCCTTACAAGAGTGAGTTTTCCAATGATTTGCCTCTTTCTCTTCAAAAACAGTAACAAAGTCTTAATTTAGGGATCTTCAGATTTTCATTCTCCCTTCTTTAAATTTCGTTGAATGTGTATATAGATCCCACTATGAAGCAAGCAATGCAGCAGGAAGAAGAGTCTCTTTTAGTTAAACTCATAATACCTTACCTAGCTGCACACAAAAGGGGCATTTCAACAATTGCAGGGGATCTCAGAGCTATTAATAGTTGCCCATTCTGAAGAGTTTCAGGAAAAATTTCTCTTAGAATTAAGGACAAACCCTAAAACAAGCTAGTCAGTGGTGGACCAGACTGTTGCGGGTAGGGGAGGGAGGATTGTTTAAGGTTTTGTTTTGCAGAAAGCTTTATAAATCAATCCTACCTACATTAAATAAAGAGAGGGTAGCTAATATTGTCTACCAAGATATAAATACCTTCTGTTTTAAGCTTCATATGCTCCTTGGTGACCTCATCTCAAATCTATAGGCAAACAAAGAAGTACTGCTTTAGAATATGAGAATTATTGCTTCCTTCCCAAGATGCAGTCCTTAAGCAGAGGAATCTGAAAACATGTAGAAAATTGCTGAAAGGAGCAGGTTAAACAGAAAAGAGGGACACTCTCTTCTTCTGCTAAGGTTTCAGCACCATCTACTGTCCAGAATATTAATCTTTCCCCGCATTGCACTGTGTGTGAATGGGCACTTGGTTGTTCTTTGCATGTGATCACAATGGAAGGCATCGTCTTTGGAATTCATTGTCCTTGCCTCAAGCTGTACATTTCCTTTCTTTTGTACTTTTAAGTAAATATTTGCTTACTGTGTATCAGTAGATGCAGCCCAATGTCCAGCAGATGCAATACATTCTTTTAATCAGCAAAGATCTTATTATACCATTCTTATGCATTGACTATGATGAAATTTACTGTATTTCACTGACACTAATGGGATTTCGGGGAGACTCTTTTGCTCAGTGAGTCATAAGAGAGAGTTCTTTATGTGTAGCAGCTGAAAGAAACAGAAAACATTCTAATTATTATTTGATGGAAATGTTTCTCCATGGATAAAAGATATCTGTGGTTCCCATTTATGCGTCCTTTTTATCTTCCATCACAGTCAAAGGCACATCATAGAGTGATTTTAATTATATCTTGACTCGAATATACAATGTATTTAATTTGTCATTGAGAATAGTCTTTTCCTATTTCTTTTAGATTGTCATTTCTTTCAAATCATAAAGAAAGCTTCAAAAAGGAAATGTGAGAGGGCAAATTTATCATATTTCCCCCTTCCCTCTTCTGTTATTACTTCCTATTTTGCTTGAGGAAGTATTCTTATTCATAATGGAAACTTAGGCACTGGCAGAAAATTCTTTGCATTTAGAAAGACGTCCCAGATGAAAAACCCTGCTACTGAAACATGGCACAAATCCAAACCCAGGATGTTTGCTTTCCCTGGTGATGGGTAAAAATGAAAACAAACAAGTTGACCGTGAATGACTTTAAGACAGATTATATCTTGCTTATTAAAAACAAACAAAAATCTCCTTATTAATAGTTGTAACCAAGTTAGAGACTTGGGAGGCAATCAAGAGCGTTTGACTGTCATTAAAGCAGTCTTCATAATTAAATAGGTGCTTTATGCTACACATTTTGACCAGGCAAATCTAATAACTTTGATTACCACTTGGCTGCTTGTTTTGCAAGCACCTATACTTCTCCACCCTCGATTGGCTTGTGCATAGCAGTTTCCATTTGTGGCAGTCAAGCTTATTAAACAGCTCTGCTTTGTGTTTTTCCCCCAGTGCTTGAAAATAGATTGGTAAGCATTCCGCTCAGGGGCGATTTGTAAATTGCTTTACAGAAGGCTCAAGTTTGTGCTCAAGCTGACTGGGGTCAAAATTTGCCTTGTGTTTTCTTCTGATGTCATTTGTCAAGTTGCACACGTTGTTCAAAGAACCAGGTCACAATACTACGTGGCAGTGCTTCTTGGTAAGAATCGATTAAAAATGTTGACTAGTGAAAGTGCCCTATGCCAGTGCTGTGTTATTTCTGCCACCTAAGAGGGCAGATTTACTTGTCTTTAGCCAAAATACACTTAATGTTCTTTTCCCAGTCGATTCCTCTTCCCTTCTTCATACAACAAAGTGACATTTTAATTAAGTTAACAAAAAGAGAGTTAAGATAAATAAGGGTCCTATTGAGAGAGCTAGCCTGTGTTTTAAAATTGTAAAAATTATCGATTTACAGCCATAGTTTCTCAATGGAAAACAAATCTTAGTGAAAAGTAAATGTGTCTAAAAGAGATCAAATATGTAAAGGATTTTCCAAAGAGCAAAATTATAAGCAAAATAGATATTTAGGAACAAACCACATATATAATGTCTGATATTATCTGAGTGATGATAACCTGAACAGATTTTATTTCATCAGGCTATTTTGGCAGCTAAAGCTTATCCCTAAAATCAGGGCTTGGAGCTGAGCTCCCTTCCAGGAACCTGGGGCAGACAAAAAAATTTCTACCCAGATTTGAGACCTTTAAAGGACCTTTACCTGTGGCCAGAATGGGCAGCAGGACCACTCCCCAAAAAGAGAGTCAGACCTATACAATATAGGGTGCAACACCCTTTATTTTGCTATGCTGTGAAGCACAAACCCCAAATTTTTCACATAACCTGATTGACAACTTTACAACCACACAACAGGGAGAAGTGCTGCCCATGAGGAAGAAAAAACTTCACTTATGTGATGAACTTCCAGACCAAAATTACAAAGACCTTGAGAAAGTCTGCCACCATAAGAGACAGTCAGCAAATAGAACAAATGGCACCTTCAAAATTACCAATAATACAACCACCTGAGAAGGACTTGTAGCTAAGTATATGTAGATTTCCCAAGGATAACCTCACCTACCCCACCTATCATTCTCTAGTTCACTCCCTAAATTTCTAACAATGGATTTATTTCTGAAAAGTAAGTCAGGAGGAAAAGAACAAACTGGAAACTGTGGTGTTTTCATTTGTTTGTTTTGATAGCTGCTTTAAAATGTAGATCTTAATGACCCAGCAGAGAATAGTAATTATAAAATTAATCAATGTTTCTCTTATTTAAGGATGAATTATTCTCTAAAAACTAAATACAATTTTAAGTAGTGCCTTGCTCCTGACAATAGGTATTTTATGAAAGCATTAATTCAGATTTTCTCCTTGGTGTGAAACACAGAAACTCACTCAGTGTTTAAATTTTAGAGAAATGATACATTTGCTTTTTTCATTCTCCTTTTTATAAGTAGCATAAAACTTTTTTAAATGGCATATGCTCTAGAATTAGAGTTTGCCATCTTTTTATTTTATTGTTCTGTGGAGTATTCATTTTAAATATTTACATTTTAAGTACTAAAGCAATCTGAGCAACGTTCCCTTTCCTGTCTGGCACAGAAGAGTAATCACAGTGAGTGAGAATGCAGAATGGTGAGGTAGGTTGGAGATCTGTACAGAGGCATGGTTTTGGGTGGATATAGAGGTGGTGGGCACAGGAGATAGCTGGCAAGGTTGGCAGATTGATTATACTGAACAAAATGTAAGTTGATTAAGCAAATTAGTAAATGTTTTCAGGATAAGATATAGAAATAGTTATAGCTGTGTAGGTATACATGTATGTGCACACAGATATTTCCCAGCTCTGTTGGCTGAGAGGGTCTAGGATCAATGACCCTCAGTAATAATAAGCACATTGGGTGTCCACCTCTTGGTTTCTCAAAGCCATCCTCCACTAAAAAAAGAACTCGAGCTCCCTGAAGAAATGATGGAATCTAGGGCTATTTCAGGAAAAAAAGTATAACGTGAGCCTTACTGGACCAGAAAGTAAAGAAACACTTAATGAAAAATAGTAAAATGTCAAGCAGACAAAGAACCAAACTGAAAAGGACTCCCATAGGCCAAAATGGGGACAATTTGAGCATCAATGTAAATAATGATAGTAATGTATTACCACCTGTCAAATAAAATAAGCCATGAATTCATCCTAATGTAAGGAAGTATATAAATAAATGGGGGAGAGAGGAAAGCTTTTCCTTAGAGTAGAATGTCAGTTGATGTATATAGATATGTAGAAAGAGAGATAGCAATGAAGAATCACCATTTGACAACCATCATAAAAGTCATTAATTCAGGCAGCTGTCTTCAATGGATTCTAAGGCTGGTGAGTACAAGTTTGATGACCATCAGTGACTGGTGTAATCTTGGACTATCTCCTGACAAAGTACTCATTATTTATTTATTTAGTTTAGTTTATTATTATTTTTGAGGCAGAGTCTCACTCTGTCACCCAGGCTGGAGTGCAGTGGCACGACACTGCTATCTCCAACTCCTAGGTTCAAGCGATTCTCATGCCTCAGCCTCCTGAGTAGCTGGGACTACAGGCTCACCACACCCAACTAATTTTTGTGTTTTTTTTTTTAGTAAAGACAGGATTTGATCATTTTGGTCAGGCTGGTCTCAAACTCCTGGCCTCAAGTGACCTGCCTACCTCGGCCTTCCAAAGTTCTGAGATTACAGGTATGAGTCACTGCAGCCACCCAAAGTACTCATTATTTACAAGAGTAAAAATGGTATGAATAAAATGGGGAAGCCAGGCAAACACCACCATATGTATGTATGTGTGTGTGTGTGTGTGTGTGTGTGTGTGTGTGTGTGTATGAGTGTGTGTGTTAGTGTGTATATTGTGGGGAGAAGGGGTGTGTGTGTGTATACTCACATGTATATGTATGTATGTATGTATATTGAGAAGAAGAAAATAGGCAAATACAGTAAAATATTAGCTACTGAGGAGACTATCTAAAGATGAAAAAGTTCTTTGTACTTTTCTGGCAAACTTTCTGTAAGTTTGAAATTATTTCAAAACAAATTATTTTTTAAAATCAAGATAAAAGTACAAAATGTGGTCTTATAAGCAAATTCAGTAGTAAACACAGATGAAGGGCCAGTGCTTGCACGGTGAGTGCTGAATTAACCTTCAGGTGGCTCCTTTTTAAAATTCTGTATTTAACATAAGTCAGGATAAATAATAATAAATACTTCATATAGTTCCTGGTTTATAGTACTTCAAGATTCAAGGCCTTATTTTCATCAGTCTCCAACAGGACCACTCACAGATCTTGCATAACTTATTTTTAACCAACTCTCAAGAGTAGGAACAGAACTAGGCACCAGGGATTTATAAAAGTGTGAGATATAGTCCCTGACTCCCAGAAAGCTGATTAGTTACAGGGGGAGAAGCAGGACACGTGTGAAAAAGACAAATGATTTTGCACAACAATGCACTAGCTTCATGTTGAAGAAATAAGAATAGTTAATGCCAATGAGCTTCATGAAAGGACAGGATCACCAGTGAACAGATTGGTTAGAAAGGGCATGTGGGGAGATGACTTGGATTCATGGGCTCTTCAAGATAGCAGGCTTTTTCCAGCCTGGCTGACCATTGGCAGAACCTGGCATCCGCTCTCTGAGGGCGCCCACCTTCAATGAGTACCTCCAGAAATGGATATTCATGTTCTTCTGAGGCAGCCCATTTCCCTGTTGGAAAAGTAAATTAGTAGCAAGTTCTTCCTTCTATGGAGCCAAAATATACCTGTTTGTAGTTACTCTTTGCTTTCAACTTTGGGGCAATGCAAAATAACCTTAGCTTATCTTCTGCCTATAAGCCCTTCATATATTTAAGAACTTTGGTCATGGATCTCTCCCAATTTATCTTTCTCGTGCCAAACACTTTCAGTTATTTTAGCTGATCTTTCACTAACCCAGGTGTACTAATGTGTCAATGAATTCAAAACATGTTTCTAGTAAGCTGTGGTCTGACTAATGCAAAATACAACCAGATTATTACCTCCCTAAATTGGAACATCACATGTTATTAATGCAACCTAAGATTGCATTGCCTTCCTTTGACAGCTGCACGGACTCCATGAGCACTGAAATTCTCAGGTGTTATACATGTAGGCTGCCAATCTCCCAGCATGTAACTAGTAGCTGATTATTTAAGTGTAGTTTCTTGCCTTTATCCCTATTAAAGTTTGCCTAGTTGAAAAGGTTGGTCCCACTTGAAACCACTGTGAAACTTGGTCCTCATCTAGTGTTTAGGGTATGCCTTTTAGATGTGTGCTTTATGCAAAATTGATAGTTTATCTTGCACTGATTTTTATTGAAAAAAAATGGAGCCAACTATAGAATGTTGAGTTTCATCCCTAGAGATGCTACCTCAGGATTGTCATCATTAATCGAGTCTTTGCTGTGGCATTTAAATATTATTAAAAATAATTCTGGCTGGGCGAGATGGCTCATGGCTGTAATCCCAGCATTTGGGAGGCCCAGGCAGGTAGATCATGAGGTCAGGCATTCAAGACCAACCTGGCCCAGGTGGTGAAACCTCATCTCTATTAAAAATATAAAAATTCATCGAGCATGGTGGTGGGTGCCTGTAATCCCAGGTACTTGGGAGGCTGAGGCAGAGAATTGCTTGAACCTGGGAGGCAGAGGTTGCAGTGAGCTGAGATCGCACCATGGCGCTCCAGCCCGATGACAAAGTGAGACTTCATCTCTCAAAAAAAAAAAAATTCTCTGACCAGTCCCCTTGTGTTATTTGAGGTGAGCTTGCTGTCTGCTCTTTGACTAGCTCCAGGACTTTGAAGAATCCCATTTTTTAAATTCTCCCTATAAAAACTAATTTAAGAAAAAAAGATACAACCCTAATGAAAGGCATCACTAAAACCATTACAGTCAAGAAATTTGTTAACAAAAGGGATGTGTCTCCTTCCACGAATGAGGATGACTAAAACACACATTAAATATTATCCTGATAGGCACCAAGTGAATATATTAGCACTGTAAATGAAATAAATTATAAACTAAAATTGAAGAATTGGAAGGGTATTAGGAAAGCAACATCAAAATGGAATTCTTAACCTGTGGACCCAAAAGCACTTATTTTTGCAGATAATAAGAACTATCAGACAGGTGTGGCGGCTCGCACCTATAATCTCAGCACTTTGGGAGGCCAAGGCACAAGGAGCTCTTGAGGCCAGGAGTTTGAGACCAGCCTCAGCAGTGTAGCAAGACCCTTTGCCTATAAAAATATAAACCCTCACACCTGTAATCCCAGCACTTGGGGATGCTGAGGCAGGCAGATTGGCTGAGGTCAGGAGCTCAAGCAAGAACAGCTGGGGCAACATGGCAAAAACACCATCTCTACCAAAAATACAAAAAAAAAACCCACAAAAACAATTAGCTGGGCATGGTGGCATGCACTTGTAGTCTCAGCTACTTGGGAGGTTGAGGCAGGAGACTCATTTGAACCTGACATGCCGAGGTTGCAGTGAGCTGAGATTGCGCCTCTGCATTCCAACCTCAGGGACAGAATGAGACCCCATCTCAAAAATAAAATAAAGCAAAACACTAGCCAGACATGATGGTGCATGCCTCTAGTCCTATCTTGATGGGAAAATTGCTTGAGCCCAGTAATTTGAAGTTATGGTGAACTTTGATCATGCTGTTGTACTCCAGCTTGGGCAACAGAACAAGACCCTGTAAAAAAAATGCAGTGTTTTTAAAAAATAGAATTATTATCCAATGGACCTGAAAACACTTCTTTTTACAGATAATATGAGCTGTAAATCAGAAAGTCTTTCCACAAACAGTGAAAGTGAGAATATAATAAGACTTGTAATTTATATGTCTAATTGTGGATCTGATTATTAACCGAGTACTTAATGTTATGAAAAATGGTGGTTAATAACTGTTCCTCATGGTTGTTATAATCCTTAAAACAAAGCACTTAGTTTCCCTTTTGCCATTTATACATTATATAAAACACTGCAGAAAGTAAAAAATTTATTTTTTTTACTCTAGGAGAATTAAGCACTTGGTAAATATATATATATATTTTTAAGCATCAATCCTCTGAGTTCAAAATTTATCAATCTATACAGTATGAACCAACCACCATCAGGAAAGTTTAGGGATGTTGTTGGTCCTATTTATTGTTTCTATTTAATTACATCCAAATCCAGCCATCAGTTGACATTTTGAGTTCTAATTGCCTTTGAGAGTTCTATGCACAGAACAATAGCTGAAGTGACTCTTCAGAACAGAAGTCTTAGAGGTAGGTTCTTCTTGATCTTGATGAATTAAAACCAAAGGAGAGGAGACAGTTTGTTTTGCAGGAAGCCATCTGTTTGTATACAGGGTTTGTATTCAAATTTTAGGAAATTAAGTAAAAAGCATCAAAATTCACAACACAGAAAACAAGAGTGCTGAACAAACATACACTTTGAGAAAATCAAGTCACTAATGAGATTTTGAACCTCTTTAGTTTAATCTTTTCTTGTCCCTCGGAGACCTCTCTGGTGTGTGTACAGTGCATGAGTTTGCATCGATTCTTGCTACTTCAGGGCTCAGAACATGAATCAGCGACAAGTGCTAAGTTAATGAATTAGCAGCTGTCAGCACAACAACTGTACCAACATAATCCTTGATTCAGGGAACTTCTCTGGTCCTTGGTTAAAAGACAGCTAAGTTTACCAATAATAAAAATCATCTGTCCCAGATTCCTACATGTGCATAAAGAGGTAAACGTTTCTTTAGAAAAGGAATGCCATTTAAAAACGTGAGCCAGAATTTCAAATGGCTCTAGGCTTTGGGGTATGCGCCAGCTCCTTGCTGCTTGCCCAGAAGTTGTCAGGAGATAGGAGAAAAGACAGTTTTAGGAACTGGAGCCTGGACATTTGACTCCACACTCGTAAGTTTAATGTGTAAGCTTAAAGCTAGAGCCAGCATTTTAGGCGTAAAATCATCACTGCTTGTTACCTGTCTAAGGCAGTAACTTCATTACTCATGCAGTGAAGCCCTCTGCAACCATCTGCACCCCATGGCAGAAATTCTTTGAATTCCTTCTGCATTTAAATATCTTCAGTTGACTACACATAATCAAGAGTGCAAATTGCTATATTATGCCCTTAGACTTATTCTCTGCATGCTTTGTGTGTGGATATCATATTTTCAGCAAAAAGGCAGAATTGCACAATAGACAATATGTTAACAAGTCTTAGACATCAGTCTGCTCATCTGTTAAGGGATGATAATAGTACCTATTTGTTAGAAATAAACAAAATAATCCATGTAAAGTGCTTAACAGTGCTAAGAGACTCAGTTATTATGAATGCTCTTATTCCCTCAGCCTCTGTTATGTCTGCTTTCCATGTAACATACAATCCATGCTTGGTGGATGAATCAACAAATAAATGAATTAAAAGGAAAATCTAAATTGCAGAATCAGTGGGCAGCTATTTAAAGTAGAATTAGGCAACATCTTTAACAAATAAAACCCATAGAGGTATATCATTTTAGCCCAGGATCTGTTTCAATCTTCATTTTATACATAAGGAAAATGTATAAGTCAAAATGGGGCTAATCCTTGATGTTTGCTTAGAATAAGATTTGTACTTACCTCTTTTCCTCATTAAACACACACACACACACACACACACACACACACAACTTTGTCACTATCTATTCCTGGTTGTTAGTGAATCAATACAGCAGATTTTTATTACTTAGCCCTCAAAAACCTCAAGTTTTCAAATCAGGGGTTTTCCATCCCATTACCTCTTTGCTGTACCTGTTGTTCACTTCTCATTTCATGGACATCACTCATTCAACAGTGACTAAAAGCACATTAATCCACTTATCATGATCTTTTCTTATTTTTTGAAAACAGAAAAAGTATATCTCACTACTAGATTATAACCTATTTAGCACAGAGATTTTCTAACTGTCTGAGAGGTTTTCTTTCTGTAGTTGGATAAAAGGATAGAAAAACGGTTTTAAATACTGTCTTTAAATAGGAAATTTTAGAGTGGGTTATCAGTAAGACTCAAAAAAAAAATTCTCCTATCATTTATGATTTCAAAATTCTCAGCTGCTATTTTAATCTAAGAGGTTCCCTGAATAAATATTTATATGCCTCACAGTCTGAAATGCAATCATATGACTATGGGAGAGGATTAGTCATTGTTCTTTTATTGTTTGGTTTCATTTTGGTTTGTCTTCTTTGTAATTGTTTGATTGGCTCGGCTTGGTTTACTATATAGAAATTTCTGGAATATGGCTTAATTCAGAATTTTATTCTTTAGACACATATATGGCCTTTATATTGAATTCAAACTGCTTCTCACTATTGTACTCTCTGACACCATTTATGAAATAATGTTTCAGAAAAATAAGGGAATATGGGTGTAAATGTAGTTTTGGAGTTTATAAACTCAGCTAAGCAAGCCCATTCTATTCCCAGTTTAAACTATAATGTAAAGGTGAATTTTAAAGCTAATTGATATCCTTATTTTAAAGAAGTGATATACCTGTATCATTTTGTTAATGATGTTCATTACAGCATTATTTATGATTTCTAATTATAAATATTAGAAAATGTCTAATAAAATTTGCTAAAATGCCAACTAGTTCCAAAGTGGTTAAAACTAAAGTTAAGGCAGATTATAAAACTATGTTGAAAAAGGAATAAATGGGCCTATATAATATTCAGGAGGAGAAAAAGGAAAATCTTATGTGTCTTATGTTTATAATGGTATAAAACAAAACAACTGAAAAAGATGAACCAAAAAGACTGGGGGAAATTATACCACCATGAAAATAGACGTTTTATCTGGTAGGATTTGTTTTCCTATTCCTTCTTTTAATTTTCCTGAATTTCCTAAATTCTCTGTACTCAAACATTTATTACTTTTACAGAGAAAAAAAGAGCCCAACAAATTTCCAATCAACATGGATTTTTTTCTGTTTGCACTCAGCTTTCTAGTGAAAGCTTTCTATGTGGCTTTCTAGTGAAACTGGAGAGACAGGAAAACCTTTTCAAAGAGGCAATTGAGAGCAGGCTGCCAGAAAGCTCCTTCCATGAGCATCTTCAGAGATCTCACCTCCATGCTCCCCGGCAGAGTTCTGTTGCTCTGAGAAGGTTCACATAATGAGTGTTTTCATCTTTTCATATTAAAAATGACCTCCTGGCCTGAGTCTGAGCTTCCCAGATGACTGAGGTTTGCTGGTCACAGCCTCAGAAAAAATAAAGCAAAATTACTTAGTATTTCATCCTGCTCTTGGAGTCTACATTTTATTTCCACACAAACTCACAGACTTTGTTGTTGTTGTTTGTTTTGTTTTAACCCTCCAGATCCAACAAGGGTAATGGTGCCCCCTTCCAGTATGGATGTCACTGTTGGAGAAAGTATTGTTCTGCCTTGCCAGGTAACGCATGATCACTCGCTAGACATCGTGTTTACTTGGTCATTTAATGGACACCTGATAGACTTTGACAGAGATGGGGACCACTTTGAAAGAGTTGGAGGGGTAAGTATTAATATCAAACTGTCCACAGAAAATTTGATATGCAAATAGATTTCTTGAAACTGACTCAAACCAACTTGTTTAGACCAACTTAACAATATATTTAAAGTTACTATTTTAGAATTTTGTTCGAGTAATCTTACGGCGAGAAACTCTTGGTTAATTCTTGCTCCTTTTTGCACAATAAATGTGGCCTCACTCATTGAGCAACCCTATATGGCAGGATTGTGCTCTAACTGGCACCAATTCTATAGGTTAATTATTCATTCCTGTGTATGAATTAAAAATTGAAGTTCACAGGCATTGGATGACTTGCCTTGGCCTCATAGCTACTGAATTGCAGAACTCAGCTTAAAACTTCAAATCCCAAACTCTGTGTCATATACCATACCATATACCTTAGAATCTGATTAAGAAAATAGCTTAAGGATAGTTTTCTACTGTTTGTAGGCTGCTACTTAAAATCTCTTTGACTTTGTAGAAGCCTCATCATTGTGAATTTAGGGTTTTCTCTCTTTTTTTTTGAAGTCTTGCTCTGTCGGCAGGCTGGAGTTCAGTGATGTGATCTTGGCTCACTGCAACCTCCGCCTCCCGGGTTCAAGCGATTCTCCTGCCCCACCTCCCAAGTAGCTGGGACTACAGGTGCACGCCACCATGCCCAGCTAATTTTTGTGTTTTTAGTAGAGACGGGGTTTTACCATGTTGGCCAGGATGTTCTTGATGTCTTGACCTCATGATCTGCCCACTTTGGCCTCTCAAAGTGCTGGGATTACAGGTATGAGCCCCTCTGCCTGGCCGGGTTTTCTTTCTTGAATCTAAATGTCTGATTGGGTTATTTACTATCTCCAGGTAATTTGAATTCAAAATGATTGAGTTTTCAAAATGCCTTACTTTCCATAACTGTGTATTATCATTGAACACATAACAAGAAGAGGTTAAATCTGGAAACAATTTGTGTCTATCACAATTATTCTCAAAAAAGTTTTTTCTGTTCTAACACAGCTCTATAGTCCCACTGATAATAAAGATTGACTCTGGCTGCTATTTTTATGAAGGAGTCCAACCAAAACATAGCAGAATATAAAAATGGGGCCCTGATTTGAAAAGCCCTCCCCACTTTCTATGCTGCCATGAAAATCTCTCCATCCCCTCCATGTTAAGTTTCTGAAGTCACCCATATGATACATTGAAAGCATATTTTCCACCCAACTACAGTACTAGCCCTGTTCATTACATTCTTGCTACCTTTAGCAAACAGAATTTTTGCAGTTAAATCACAGAACACCAAAAACCATTTCAATGACTGTTTCCTCTATTCTATGCCAAGTGTGGTATCTGATTGGTACAACTTTAGATGGCACAAAAGAAGTTAATTCATTACATCAGTGGAAGGCTTGGTTCATTAGGGATTATCTCTTGCAACCCTGATTGAGAAAAGCTGGATGAAATTGCCAATGTAACCATTCTGGACCTCTTTCACATGGTTCAGCTAATAACTCTGGCTGAGAGAAATATTAACTACTTCACAAAGACGTTGGAGACATTGAATATTTTGAGATCTAGGAAAGTGCATAGTCCAATGCCTACCACAAAAGAAGTACTTGATAAACTTTAATGGTGGTATTAATTGAAAGAAGGGTAACATTGATTGTAATAACAGGAAAATATAAATTGAGAACATTCTTCATAAATTAAGCAGAATGTTCTCACATTAAAACCAATTTCTCGAGCAGGCGAGATATTAAAAGTGCTAAATCCCAGAATGGCACAAGCACAAACCAGTCAGAACAGATGCCCGACTAATCGAAGTGGATGTCCTACCATTCAGACACGTGTAGCCTTTGTGCTGGGATGGTGCCAGGGCTGAGGCAGAAACCGGTACTCACCCTAATGAAGTCAAACACTGATGACCACCTTTTGTAGAGATAGCTGTCCCTAGTGTTGCTCACATTCATCTTTCTATGGGAAATGTCTGTCTCCTCTGTTTAGTGCTAATACCAATCAACTCCTGATGAGAAATATACAGAAAATTAAGGACAGCACAACTACATGTGAGATCTAAGTGTATTAGCCACCAGGATCATTAATATCTGTGGAGTCAGGACTTAACAATACAATAGATACACAAGTGCAGTTATAAAGTCAAGTTTATTTCCATTTCAACTTCCTGGGTCAGCATGGTGGAAATGATGCTTGTATAGCTAACCTATTGAGGTTTTATAAAAGTTATTATGATACCCCTTGAGTATTCTGTCAGGAACAGAATGGACTACAGTGGGGGAAAATAAGCAGATCCTGTTGTTTTCTTTGTTAGGAACATAAGAAATGTAGATCTTAGTTAATGGTTGGGTCTGGATGACTTCAAAGGGAAAGAGAAAGTTTTTGTGGCCTCCTTTAATGAGACTCTTACTTCACTCTTGACTCCATTTTCTTCTTTGTTTCAGTTTTACTTTAAAAACACAAATCCAGTCAAAATTTGTAAATAACTACAGTATGTTCTAAATCACAAAATCAAAATTTTCTGTTAATAGGTTGCTGTGTTCTGAAATATCCAGGCTACAAATTTCTTTGACATTTAAGCCCTTGATGAATAAAGTGAATTAGTGAGATGGTGTAGGCATTTTCTTAAAGCCAATGTGGCTTCCCACCTTCCCTACACACATTCCCTGGGGCATATTTTTTAATCCTGTATTCAAATGTGAATTTTCTGAGGTAAAGTATGTGAAATTTCTTAGGTAAAGTATCAGTCATCATAATAATGATTATGATACTAGCGATGATAATTCCTTGTATTTGCAAAGTACCTAATCATTTATCAAGTATTTATATACATTTGACCCTTGAACAACATGAATTTGAGCTGCTTGGGTCGACTTATACTTGGCTTTATTTTCTACCACACTCAGATTGAAAATACAATATTTGTGGGATGTGAAACCCACACATATGGAGGACTGACTTGTTGTATACACGAGTTTCAGAGGGCTGACTGCAGGACTTGAGTATGTGCAGACTTTAGTATACTATGGGTCCTGAGTCCAATCCCCTGTGTCTACCAAAGGATGACTGTAATAGCTCCTTAATCCTCACAGAAATCTTGTCAAGTAACTTAACAATTATTTTCCCATTTTATGGAGCAATTATAAGATTTGATCTGTAAATGGTGGCATCTGGATGAGAAACGAAGTGTTACAAACAAAAGACATTTTGGGTTAAAATACCACAGCTTTTCCTGAATTAGATTTAACATCTTTGACATGATTGTTTCACAAAGAAAATGAATCATGGTTGTCAGTGATACCCGTTTTGAGTTCATCTGTGTTACACAGTTTTCAGAAGGTTTTCATATACACAGATAATCTCATTTGATTTTCACAACCTAGCATGAAGGTCAATAAAGGTCTTTCAAAATCAGTAAATTAAGGCCAAGAGAGATTAAGAGATTTAGATGAAATCACCCAGCAGGAATCAGCCCAAGACAACTAAGTACCAAAACTGTAGCTCTTCCTTCACTCCACACTTTTGCATCTCTTCTAATCCTATTTCTAATTGGCAGTTCTATCTCTTCCATTATCCTTGGTAAGTATGAATGTGACATGTTGTACTGAAACGATGGACATAAACCTAAGTGCACATTAATTTTGAAGGAGAATGAGGATATGATCTTTCTGGATGCTAGTCTAGTGTTATTGTTAATAACAGGGACTATATGGGTTCAGATGCTGGCTTTGCCATTTTTTAGCTAAGTAACTTTAGGCAAGTCTCGTAACCTCTTTGTGCTGGAATTTCCTCATCTGTAAAATAAGGATAACAAGAATACCTGCCTCAGAGGACATGTGAGTACTTAGTAAGTTTAACGTAAATAAAGCACTTGGAAACTGCCTGTCATATAGTAAATACCATTAAACATTATCCATTACTATTGTCATTGGAGAATTAGCAACAGAAGTGTCTGTCAACTTCCTACTGTATAGTTTGGAATGGGAAAATGACGGAGGGCCAATATACCCTAAATTATCTTGTCATCCATTACAGGTTTAGAATGAAGTATAGTTTTTCAAATCTGGCCTCTAGGGTGGTTGCTTGCTCAAGAAGCTGTTCTCCATACTTTTGATTAACAGGGCTATGAACCAAACTCCAAGGTGTAGCAGTGTTCTTCAGGTAAAATGCTGCCTTTGTGATAGCCTATGGAATCATCTCCTCACATTTATTAGAAGTACTGTGCTGGCGAACATTGTAGGAGTATTTCTGGGGCACTTAGACATCTAGACCAGGATGTAATTAGTCCAGTTCATCTGCTAATCAAACTTGCATTTGGCATTTGGAATACAAATTAGCACTGTTCCACACTACGTGAAGTGAGATTTCCTCGGAGAGTCTGGTGTTCCTAATCCTTTAATTCAAACCTTGGAGCCGTAAAAATGCTGGCTATAAGAAAGGGTTGTGCAGTAAAATGCAGATACCTCCAAATGTGGGCTTGCTTTCCAACTATAGGGTTCTAAAATATCAGAATGCCAACAAAGGCTTTACACTGAGGGTGTGTCTGAAGAAACTCACAAAACTAGATCAACAGCCACTGTAAGTTATGTCCTTCCAATGTGGGTGGCAAACTGCAGAGACTCAGAGAAGCCAGACACCTGAGGTCTTGTCGAAGATGTGTTCTGAAAATGTTGCTTTTCTTATCTCTTAGGCAGCCTAGCATATTTTTAATAGGCTATGGGTTGCATCACTAATGTTTTCATCGGCCAGTGTAAAATAAATCCATAAGTCACAATGTCCTTCATGTGATAATGATATTTAGAGCTCATTAAAAAGTAATTGTAGCCACTTTCCCCTACTTTTATCAGCAGGATTCAGCTGGTGATTTGATGATCCGAAACATCCAACTAAAGCATGCTGGGAAATATGTCTGCATGGTCCAAACAAGTGTGGACAGGCTCTCTGCTGCTGCAGACCTGATTGTAAGAGGTATTGGATTTTGTCGTTGTTGCTCTTGAAATATTTTTGTGATATCTACTCTAGCACAGAGTTCCAAAAACCTCAGTGGTTTAGAATTATGGAATAAAGTCAGGCAGAAGCTGAACATTATAAACAGTGGCTACAAGTCCACAAAAGTTGCTGGTGCATGTACAGTTCCTCAGTGGCGGTTGTCAGAAAATGCACCAAACACATCCAGTAACTTTACGCTAAAAATAACTCTTTCAAGTGCCTGATGATGGCTGTTGGAGTTGATATGACCTCCTAGAATAATTTTAGGTGAACAAAAGCAGATAGTTTAAAGAGGGATTAAACTGTGCCTTTTTATGTTTCATCTGGGCTATATTGAATTAGTATCCTAGGCCACTGATATAACAGCAGCTTAAGTACAATTATCACCAGGTTTTTCTGAGTTTCCTTTTTTCCCTAAACTTCACAGTGCTGTTCAGTTCCTAAAATAGGGTTTTGGGAGAGGACACTTCCTGACTGCCTGGGATATAGTAAATAAGCTGAGAGTTGATGTAAATACTAACATTTTTGAGATTCTCTTGAATATTATCATCATGACCTAATTTGGACCTGAGAGCTGTGACCCCTCTGGCTGAGCCACACCAATTGAGTACATTCCAAGCCTCATCAAACCAGTTGGCAAAGAAACTGTAAATGGACTTTTAAGAAATACTTTTAAATGAAAATGAAAATCTTCACAAACCAGTATACATACCAAAATCCAACCTATGCATGCTCAAGGGCTTTCTATAGTATTAAAAGCGAGGCCAATCCAGACATCAAAATAATCTCTTGGCTAGAGTCTCCTTCATCAGAATCCCTAACTGTTGGTGTTGAGGCATCTTTGGCCAGCTAGCAGAGTGTGTGGCAAAACTTCGAATGCAAGAAAATAAAAATTTAGGGTATGAGAATTGGAGGCAGGGTTAATCTGCATGCACAGAGAACAGGGTATTATTGGAAGCCATAAAGAGTTTTGCTATATCCTCTAGGCATAATGTTAAGGGGGGAACTGTGTGGGAGTTAGCAACTTAAACTAATTGTCAAGAGAGGTTCAAGAAAAATAGCAGTTCCAATGTGTCTGCTTTGTTCCCCTTTAAATTGCCTTTTAAAAAAACTTTCAGTAACAGTGCAGACAAGGGCTAGATATGAGAAAAAAACTTTTAACCTAGGTAGATCTTCCCACAGAATAACTTATAGAAATGTGTTTATTTCCATTTTAAAATACACCAGTGCTGTTCTGCTCTCCCCTTGGGGACAAAAGAATTCTGTTGCTGAAAATTTATCCTCTATTTAATTAGGATAATGTTCAGATTCGTAGTTTAAACACCAATAAATTAGACTAATAAATATTTAAATCAGTAATACTTGAAGTTCTTAAATGATATTGTATACTTCATTTCACAGAAAATAACATTAAATACCAGGAGGAATTTGCAAACGCAGTCTAAAAGAAAATCTAATCAGTTAATAAAGCCAATAAATTAATATGCCATTTAAAACCGTAATCTTTCATTTTATCTCCTTCAGCTCTGCCCTTGCAACTTTTCTTGCACATTACAGAGAAGGGAGGCAGGAATGTATTTCACTACCCTGAAAGAGATTTTCATATTTGAAACTATAGCAGCTTTGAGTCTTGGCTCCAGTTTCTTTGATTTTCTGAGGCCTGCTCTATTTAACCTATAGTACTCTAATGGCAGCCAGAAAGGCCACCCTTCCTGAGGGAGAAGCAGACCCCAGAATCAAGCCAACCTTCTCTTTGCCTTTGCCCAGGACAAAATCTTCTACATGCTGCTGAGTTTGTTATCATTTTGTTCAGAGGATAAACATTTGTACATTTTTCATTTTGAAAGAGGGAGTCAACTTCCCCAAAACAAAGTTGGTAAACACTCTGTAAGGTCATATCTACGCATGGGTAGGAACTGGGGACCGGAAGATAAAAAAGAACAAACAAATCCAGGAAAGTACCATCTTCTCTCCAGTGGCCAAATTCACACCAGCCCTTCAGTTCCTTCCTATAGAGAGGCCAGCAATGGACCTAGGTATTTCCTATTGATTTAATTCTTTGAAGAGTTCAGAGGGAAACACTTTTCTATTTATAGTACTTAGGTTTTAAAGGCCGTCGATGCAGCATCCATAAAGAAAAAAGGTGGGGAATGCCAGGATGAGAAAACTGGAAAAAAAAAATTACATTGTATTCTAGACTTTATCTGCTTAAAAGGGGTCCCAAGACCAAAGGTTACATCAGCTCTATCTAGGTGGCATTAGACTGACATGCTGAAATGTCACCATGGAAAATTAATCAGTTCCAGGATACAGATTTCCAGACATTTCATTCAGGAGTGGGAGGGAGAAGATAAATTTAGTCTCACCTGAGGGTCTATAAAAATGATTTTTAAAAAAGGAAAGAGAATTTAGGGCATCACATTAAGGGTGCAGGAGTGAATTCTAGAACAAAGTCTAACTCAGGAAATTGCCGTTAACTTTGCACTGCTCTGTGAGAACTCTTTTTTTTCCCTGTCCCTGTGACATGGTCAGATAGTATTTGAGTAGTACATTTGATTGCTAGACTGGGGATTAGCAAATCCCTCCTAGGAATATCTCCTTATGCTCATCTAATGGGCATGAGGTTTGTTATTATGTCCTCTCACCATCACCTTCCCTCCTGAGGTGGTCAATTGTACCTTGTTAAAAATGCATTTAACTGCCTGGTAAGAGATTTTCATGTTGGAAAGTAGGATAGCTGTGGGTCTTTGCTGTGGCTCTGTTGATATTTTGTCTTTACCTGCCAGCTGCTTTTCATCCCTCTACTTCTTTATTTCAAGCCTTCATTTAAATCTGATTTCTTCCCCTTTCTATGATTTAAGTACATGGACAGAAACAATGAACATCAGGAAGAGAGGTAGAAAAATACAAGTATGACTTACAGAAACTACAAATGAGGGTCTTTAGAATCCAGCTCAATTTTGAGACTGCTTTGAAGAAGGGAGCGCCTTGACTCTTGCGCACCGGCCATTTTCACAGCAGTTCCCTTGCACACAAGTGTGTGCTAATATGGGATGCAGGGTTGGGGGTTGAGGAGAGTGCTAGTAATTACAGAGCAGCAGAATGTGCAGAGCAATACTTTAACCTTCAAAGTTTTAAAGCCATTTCTGCTCAAATCTATATTCCCAGTGGTAGAAATAACAATTTCTAGCAGACTATAATCTTTATGAAATCAGGAGCAATATCTATCTTTTCTCACTACTATATCCTCAAATAACACTGTCTGACCCATAGTAGAAACCTATAAATAGATAATGAATTAATGAATATGGGCCCTTATGTACCCCAATATTCTCTATTAACATTAAATATGTTATTGTAATTATTTGTTTACCTATTACTTTTTCATATTAAACTGTGGGCCCCTCAAAGGAAGGAGCTGTGTCTTATTCATCTCTGTGGCTTCCAAGCCAAACAAAGTTCCCAACACGTAGTTGGAATTCCAAAGGATTTGACAAGTGATGAATCTGTGAGTGGGTAAATAAATAAATAAGTCAATGCCCCATTCCAATATGTGGATCCTTTACTTGGGTATTTGAATACACTGCTCCAATTCTGGGGGTCTTGCTCTTTCCCAGGTCCTCCAGGGCCCCCAGAGGCTGTGACAATAGATGAAATCACAGACACCACTGCTCAGCTCTCCTGGAGACCCGGGCCTGACAACCACAGCCCCATCACCATGTATGTCATTCAAGCCAGGACTCCATTCTCCGTGGGCTGGCAAGCAGTCAGTACAGGTACCATATTGGATGCTTCACCCAGCGACATCGGGAACTCAGCATACCAGACATAGCATTGTAGCAAGGAACATCTAAGTTCTCATTCAGACACTACTACAAATGACTTATTATGGTAGTGTTTCCTAAACCTTGGCCAGCTGTACTATCATTAATATTTTTCTTTTCTTTTTCTTTTTCTTTTTTTTTTTTTGAGACAGAGTTTTGCTCTGTTGCCCAGGCTGGAGTGCAGTGGCACAATCTTGGCTCACTTCCAACTCTGCCTCCCGAGTTCAAGCGATTCTTGTGCCTCAGCCTCCCTAGTAACTGGGATTACAGGTGCCCGCCACCAAGCCCAGCTAATTTTTGTATGTTTAGTAGAGATGGTTTCACCATGTTGGCCAGGCTGATTTCAAACTCCTGACCTCAGGTGATCCGCCCACCTTGGCCTCCCAAAGTGTTGGGATTACAGTGTGAGCCACTGCACCTGGCCAGTATTTTTCTTTATATCAAATCACAGTTGTTTTTTGTTTAACTCATCCTAAGCAATAGTATCTGTGAAATGGTATGCCCAGGCCAGGTTTGGTGGCTCAAGCCTGTAATCCCAGAACTATGGGAGGCCGAGGTGGGTGGATTGCTTGAGCCCAGGAGTTTGAGACCAGTCTGGGCAACATGGTGAAACTCTGACTCTACCAAATATACAAAAATTAGCCGGGCATGGTGGTACATGCCTTTAGTCCTAGCGACTCAGGAGGCTGATGTGGGAGGATTGCTTGAGCCCAGGAGATGGAAGTTGCAGTGAACAAAGATCACACCACTGAACATCCAGCCTGGGTGACAGTGAGACCCTGTCTCAAAAAAAAAAAAAAAAAAAGATATGTCTGTTGTGGTGGTTACATATATATTTTCCCTAACACATATTAAAAATATATTACTTATAAAACATAAAAATAAAATGCATCAATCTGTATTATCTAAAATCATCTGTGTAACACTGTGGTACACTTTGGAAAGCAGTGGATTCTGATTGACTGTAGTCATAGGCTTTGTGAAGTTTGCACAGTGCTCTCAAAACACCAATAACCGAGGACTACAGGGAGCCTCTTCACTTGCTGCCCTTGTTTTTTTAGCCCAGGGTCTCACTCTGTCACCCAGGCTGGAGTGCAGTGGTACAATCACAGCTCACTTCAGCCTCGACCTCCTGGGCTCAGTAATCCTCCCGCCTCAGACTGTTGAGTAGCTGGGACCACAGGCAGATGCCCCCGTACCCACCTACTTCTCTGAAATTTTTTATAGAGACAAGATTTTGCTATGTTGCTTAGGCTGGTCTCAAACTCCTGGGCTCAAGCAGTTCTCCTGCATCAGTCTCCCAAATTGCTGGGATTTCAAGTGTGAGCCACTGTGCCCAGTCCCATTGTTTTAGATGGATAAATTTGGGAATAAAAAGACATGAGATTTCTTTCTAACCAATTTTTACAAATTCTTTAAAAAAATTGTTAGCAGCAGCACTTTCATCTGGTTTCCCTTTATTATGTTTATACAGCACTTCCTATTATTAAAAAGTTTCATAGTTATTTCTCTTTGTATCTTAAAGAATTCTTATACCATCCCCATTTCCGTCAGTACCTCCAGATTGGCTCATTTTCTTATTTAGATTTCATTTAAGGATAAGTTGGATGAACAAGTAGCTATTACAAACAAAATACACAGTCCTCTAGACAGCAAAGGTAGGCTATATGGACTTGAGGTTTTGAAGAATATGCCCAGAGTTGTGCGATTCATATGAATCTTATTGATTTTAACTCCAGTTTGTTTTTTCATTTTAGTTTACCAATCCTTAGAAATGAGTTTATGTTTCCTACTGCAATTACTGAGGCACAGGAGTGCTTTAAAAAGTAAAGATGAGAACAATATGGAAGTTAGGAGATGAATTCTAGTACTGACTGCTAATCAGCTGATCTCTATACATCTTCATTTTCCTCTTCTGTTAAATGAGCACAGTAAGAAGTTTAAGAATGAATATACGCCAGGCACGGCTCACACCTGTAATCCCAGCACTTTGAGAGGCCAACATGGGCAGATCGCTTGAGCCCAGGAGTTTGAGAGCAGTCTGGGCAACATGGTGAAATTCCATCTTTACTAAAAATACAAAAAAAAAATAGACAGGCATAGTGGCATGCACCTGTAGTCCCTGCTAGTCGGGAGGCTGAGGCATAAGAATTGCTTGAGCCTGAGAAGTGGAGGTTGAAGTGAGCTGAGATTGTGCCACTGCACTCTCACCTGGGTGACAGAGACACTGTCTCAAGAAAAAAAAAAGAATACTTTCACCTTTCTCACAGGATAGTTGAAATAACGTTATCTGGCACTACATAATAAATGCTGAAACACATGTGAAGTGGTGATAGTAATGATTGAGTCAGGTAGCTTGGAGCCTTGAGGACTTTGTGTCTTTTACGATCTCATCTGCAGGTATCTGATTAGAGTGTGTTAGTTTAACATACAGAGATAGTTCTGAGATTACTTCACTGAAACAAGTGTCGGTGTGGCTAATATCAGAATACTTACACTTCCCTGAATGCACTAACAATGAGGATGGGTGGACATTCCTATCTTCCTAATGTAATCTCTGCATTTGTTTTCTGAGACCTTTGAAACAGCCCCCACTTTTTGTTGTCTTTCAGTCCCAGAACTCATTGATGGGAAGACATTCACAGCGACTGTGGTGGGTTTGAACCCTTGGGTTGAATATGAATTCCGCACAGTTGCAGCCAATGTGATTGGGATTGGGGAGCCCAGCCGGCCCTCAGAGAAACGGAGGACAGAAGAAGCCCGTGAGTAGCACTCGGGATTCAGATCATCTGTTCTGCCAGCTGCTGTTCCTTAGGGAAAGGCTTTGAATTCTTGCTGCGCTCGAGTGCTCATGCGGCTCTGTGTTAGCACACCCTTCCGTTTTAATGATGTTAATGATAGAAATCAGGCCAGGAGAAGCCCAGCTGAACATGCAGTGGGTTTCAATCAAGAGTTAAGTTTCTTCATTAGGTCCACCTGTACAGCAAGAGACACACTGTGCTTAGTCCTCTCAAAAGCCAGCCCTTTCTTCATTGGTTCTTTTGTCACCAAGATTCTAACAGGATTTCAACAAAATGCCCCACAATTCAAATAAAATTATCTCACATAAGTAACTAATGGCAAAGAATAATTTCCGACTGCTCTGGGCACAGCCACCATGAGGTAGCCCGGCTGCGAATAAAAATAAAAAATAATTTCTTCCAAAATGTTCACTGAGATTTTCTTAGGGTATAAACCATTCCCAAAAACTAAGTTTCAGAACATCCTGCTAATTCAAACAAGACCACTCAGCAATTCAGTACGGCCCTTTGCATATACAGCTTGAATGAGCACGGGGAGAGAAGAACAAGCTCATCGGGGTCAGCCATACTTTTTTTTTTTTTTTTTGAGACAGAGTCCCGCTCTGTCGCCAGGCTGGAGTACAGTGGCACGATTTTAGCTCACTGCAACTTCCGCCTCCCGGGTTCAAGTGACTCTCCTGCCCCAGCCTCCCAAGTAGCTGGGACTACAGGCACCCACCACCACACCCAGCTACTTTGCATTTTTAGTAGAGACGGGGTTTCACCATGTTGACCAGGATGGTCTAGAACTCCTGATCTCAGGTGATTCGCCCTCCTCGGCCTCCTGAAGTTCTGGGATTACAGGCATGAGCTACCGCACCTGGCCAGGGCCAGCCGTACTTTTACTTATCTCATGTAAAGCAGGAGGCCTACATGTGCAGTCTTTGTAGAGTTCCCAGCTGTGGAGAGGCCCCTGTGTTGAAAAACTAGCAAGGCCCCTACACAAATGGGAATTCTGACCCTACGCTCAGAAAAACAAAAACTCATCTAGATCTATTTGATTGGCTTTAACCAAGGAGACGTACCCAGTCACCAGCCACATACCCCAGTGGGACATTTTTAAATGTGACCTGGAAACTTTCAGTCACATGGTGACAATATAGCTAGTTCCCTGCTTTCTTTTCCCCTTTGAAAACCCTAATTGAATTAATTCCCCTCAGCAATCCTGAGGTGGAAGCTCACATAATTTCCTCTCTTTTATAAAGAAAACTGGGCATCAAAGAGGCTAAGCACAGTGAGCCAGGGGTCAACCTCTGTTTGCCACTTCCTTCAACACCCAGATCAAAACCGTCTTCCTCCAAGAAGCTGTTTGCCCACCCCGGCTCTGGGCAGGCCGCTAATCCGGAATGCCCCCGTGCTTCTCCATGCTGACTGTACCTTTCTCTGGTTGTCAGCCTTGCTCTAACTGTGGTGCAGGCACTCTCACCCTCCAACCAGAATGTAGGCTCTGCCTGGGCAGACTTTGTACTGTCTTTCCTTTGTGTATCACCACATGGCTAATAAATGCTGAACCAAACATTAGGACAAGACCTCAGTCCTTTCCCCCTTTCCAGAACCCCTCAGCCTCTAGGGTTGCAGCTGCACAATTGGGCAGACATGTCAGATAACATGTGTGCCTTGTTGAATGGGAAACAGGTAATTAACAGCAGTCTCCTTGGTACATTTCACTTCCTCGAGCTGATGCCTTGGGCCCCTTGAGATGCTGTTGCTGATCTCTAAAGACAAAGGGGTCTGCATCAGAGTACTCATGGAAAGTGAGTCACCTCTGCCAGGCAACCTTCCTGACCCTCATTCGCCTTTGCTGCCTGACATAACTGTATTTTTGTCTCCTGTGCAGTCCCCGAAGTCACACCAGCGAACGTCAGTGGTGGCGGAGGCAGCAAATCTGAACTGGTTATAACCTGGGAGGTAAATGAATCACAGAATAAAAGGAACATACATGTGTCGAAGCTATTTTATTATTTTCCTCCCTGTTAGACATAGCTTGAAAGTTTCCTCCTGTATTTTTAACGGGGAAAATTCATTTGAGTGCAGACACTCCCTGTCACATAGCTAATGGCTAGCAGGAAAGATACCGCTTGCCCATCCGTTGTTGAGGCAAGTTTTAATTCCATCCATCACAGTAAAAACAATCATGAAGGGAAGACAACACAAGTTAAAGAAAGAAAGAAAGAAGCCCGTTTCAGAGAAAACCAGTTTTTCTTTTCTTCCTGAATTGCTGCATGGCCAATTGATTTAAAACCTCTGCCAGCAATAGCAGTGCACCAGCACAATTTCCTGACAATTGGCTTTGCTTCTAGAAGGGGCCCTCTTTTAGGAGGTAGTTTTTAAAACAACCTGGAGGAAAGTTAGTCACCAATTTATTAAAAATTGGCTTTGAGAGAAGGGGTGGGAGCTTTAGAAAGGGTTTGTGTTTTTGAAAGATTCTAGACAACAGGTCCAGAAATTAAAATCTTTCGTTTACCCAGAGCACAGCAGTGAAAGAAATCACTCATCCCTCTAGCTGAACTCTTCCTTCTGAGACAGAGGATCTTCAGCCAAGATCAAAAGATCAGTGAGATCTTTTGTCTATTTGGCAATGGAGGGAGATTAGTATTAAAGGATATGTGTTAGAAATGTTGATTTTCAGGCAAACAATGTCCATTTTTTTTTACAATCATTTCCAAGCATGTCAGAGCTGGGTCTGCCCCATCAAAGAGCAAGCTCTGGACCGCAGATCTTCGTTACGTTTTTCAACCCTGCCCAGTACTTTATAACTGCTTAAGATAGACTGACTACAAGCCCTAAATTTAAGAGACTTTTAACAAAATTCCAAATAAGATGGGTGGAGAAGGATGTAGACAAGAATGTTACAAGGGAAACAAAAACGATTTTTGTGTTTGACTCAAACTACTGTGATTTCTGAAAACCACTTCCCTTCTTTCCCAGACGGTCCCTGAGGAATTACAGAATGGTCGAGGCTTTGGTTATGTGGTAGCCTTCCGGCCCTATGGTAAAATGATCTGGATGCTGACAGTGCTGGCCTCCGCTGACGCCTCCAGATACGTGTTCAGGAATGAGAGTGTGCGCCCCTTCTCTCCCTTTGAGGTTAAAGTAGGTGTCTTCAACAACAAAGGAGAAGGCCCTTTCAGTCCCACCACAGTGGTGTATTCTGCAGAAGAAGGTATGGTTTATGCTGCCTAAATCATTGCTTGTTAATATTTCTTCAATTCTTTTTTTTTTTTTGAGATGAATTTCACTTTTGTTGCCCAGGCTGGTGTGCAATGGCATGACCTCACTGCAACCTCCACCTCCTGGGTTCAAGCAATCCTTCTGCCTCAGCCACCTGAGTAGCTGGGATTACGGGCATGTGCCACCATGCCTGGCTAGTTTTGTATTTTTAGTAGAGACGGGGTTTCTCCATGTTAGTCAGGCTAGTCTTGAACTCCTGACCTCAGGTGATCTGCCCGCCTCAGCCTCCCAAAGTGCTGGGATTACAAGTATGAGCCACCGCACCCAGCCATATTTCTTCAGTTCTAAAATGTGGATTTTAGGATGTACAATCAATTTAGCATGGTACATATATATTGAAGGCATACCTGATTTGAGAAGAGGTTAATGTAAAAAATTTGGTTCATTGTCCACCATGAATCTCTTGAAAAGATAGCAACCACTCTATATGAAAACACATGGCTATCCATTATTGATTCCATTGCTAAGGACCAGAACTGCTGGTACTATATAAGATCTTCATAGCTATCTACATGTTACATTACTTTCAGAAGAATTTTATTTTGGTCTTTAAGTGAATATCAATATATAATTTGCATTTTCTTACTACCTGTATTTTCATAAAGCATATTGTGAAATATGCTTTATGAAAAAAATAAGGCATAATTTATTCTCACTTATTAAAGAAAAGAGTAAGTCATGAAACAGTGTGATTGTACTCATTGTCATCCATACCTTCATTAGGTTTAACATTTTCCACACATTATTATCACTTCCATGCTATCCTTGCTCTCAGGATGCCTCTCACACAGTTTTCATTACCACTGGAGTTTGTCTATGTTGCTTTAAAGATGATGCTGAGAATGGGACCGTGTTAAAATATCTGAAAGGTGAATCACTGATTTAGAGTCAGAGAAGATGCAATAACTTCTTCCCGATTAGAGAAGTCATACCCTTAGATTCAGTAGCCCTCCGTGATCTAGCTGCTGCCTTTCTGTCTGCCTCAGCGCCTGATGCCTTTCCCTGCATATTTCATGTTCCAACCATTGCTAAAGGATTTAACATTATTCAAACAAGCTTCAGCCTTTGCATAGGCTTCAACTTCTCTTAAATCATAGTTCATGTCTCTGGATTATGAAAATGAGAGGAAAGGGGAGAAGGACAGTCAGCTGACTTTACTAAGATTCAAGAGAGCTGGCTAACACTTCAGGTCCATACTGCAATGTGTATGATCTTGGATAAGTCACTTATACTTTCTGGGCCTCAGCTTCTTTGGCTACAAAGGAGAGGCTAGACTTTTCCCCAAATTTCAGTTATTTTTGCCAGATTTCTGCCATAGCTGTGTACCATTTGTATATGTTAACATTTTGCTTCCAATAGACTTCCTTAAAGAAAATTTTAGTGGCCAAGCATGGTGGCTCATGCTTGTAATCCCAGCACTTTGAGAGGGGGATGTGGGAGGATAGCATGAGCTCACGGGTTTGAGGCCTGCCTGGGCAACATAGCAAGATCCCAGTCTCTACAAAAAAAAATTAGCCAGGCATGGTGGCACTTATGTGTATGGTCCCAGCTACTTGGGAGACTGCGGTGGGAGGATGGCTTGAGTCCAGGAGGTCGGGCTGCGGTGAGCTATGATTGTGCCACTACATTCCAGCCTGGGTGACAGAGTGAGACCATATCTCAAATAAGAAAAGAAAAGCAGTTTAGCCATGTTGTAAGCAATAACATTTGTGAGATGCTAATTAAGAATGATCTGTGTGAAAGGAATTGCTGGCTATGAAAACTTGGTGCTTAAACTTAAATAGTTCTTCTCTTCTACCCACACCTAAATTCAGAACCCAAACACTGGATAAATATTCACTACCACCAACTCCAGCTATTAATCACTGCTCCTCTGTAAATGAGTTTGGCTTACAATCATTAAGGACGAATCTATAACCATGAATTATTTTACCTTATACTGCCAGTATCTACAAGCGTGTCCTAATATAGCTGATAGAGTAATAACAACTTCCATATTGATCTATAGAACCCACCAAACCACCAGCTAGTATCTTTGCCAGAAGTCTTTCTGCCACAGATATTGAAGTTTTCTGGGCCTCCCCACTGGAGAAGAATAGAGGACGAATACAAGGTTATGAGGTAAGCAAGGGATATATGCCTTGGGTCTGAAAGAGGACTTCATCCCTAGGTGAATCCTACAAATCACATTCTTATGGGAAAAGACCCACATTCGCATTTAAGGGCATTGGTTTTAGGCCTGGCTTTCAGCTGAACACTAATGGAAGCATTGAATACTCAGCTGTGAGACTACCCTTTTTCTGTGTTATATTCTAGAGATATTTTTCAAAGTATATGCAAATCTAATCATTTATGAGATGGTTGGCAAAATGAGCTTTGACTTCTGATATGCCCAGCATTGCTTGGACTCAAAACAAACATGGGAAAAAAAGAAAATAATAAACAAGGGTTGTATAGATGTACCGTCTCACTAGGAAGCTAAGGACAAAAAAGGAACCCTTCTTACTGTGGATAATTTCTCAGGATATACAAAGTCCTTTGTTCTGAAAGCTCTGCCTATGACGTGGTATAGAAAACTGACTCCATCATAAGAATCTGCATACAAAATTACCTGATGACATTGGAAATATCCCTACTGAGTATAATTTCCAAGGTCTTTCTGTTTATTCCTTAGGTTAAATATTGGAGACACGAAGACAAAGAAGAAAATGCTAGAAAAATACGAACAGTTGGAAATCAGACATCAACAAAAATCACGAACTTAAAAGGCAGTGCGCTGTATCACTTAGCTGTCAAGGCATATAATTCCGCTGGGACAGGCCCCTCTAGTGCAACAGTCAATGTGACAACCAGAAAGCCACGTAAGGACAAACTTGCTCGGAAATATTTTGGGGATTCATCACACATATCCCAAGTTTATTCCCTGTCCCCACCTTGCAATGATCATTTGCATACTAATTGGTAGCACGTGGATTCAAATTTCCCTCAGCATTTTAACTGATCCTTTCGGAATACCATGCAAAATTCATTGCTCTGGAGGACGGAAAGATAAATGTTTTTCTCCTCACTGGGAAGGGCTACGTCTTTTAGCTATAAATGTTAGGCGACCAACTGAATCTTTTTCCATTTGCAATGCTGTATCTCATCAGATTTTAGTGACCTTGAAGACACATATTAGTGCAATAGCCCATTAAATTGCCTCCACTCTAGAATTCTAGTAAGGAGATATTCCTCAGAATCCATCGAGACTTAATAATCCGTGACTTCGTATATCTTAATTTTTTTATAGCACCAAGTCAACCCCCCGGAAACATCATATGGAATTCATCGGACTCCAAAATTATCCTGAATTGGGATCAAGTGAAGGCCCTGGATAATGAGTCGGAAGTAAAAGGATACAAAGTAGGTAATTTCTTTTTTGCAAAGGCACCTAATCCTGCTGTCAGTGGGGACAGTCTCCTCCATGAATCATACAGTTGTCCACACTGCCAGTTTCCCTGGTGATGCTCTCTTTCCCTCCATGAATCGCTGCCTCCAACATGGCTTGATCTGAGTTGTATAAATAGTCTATGGCAATTGGTCAGCATTTAGATAATCACCTTAACATTATGCTCAGGCAGCATTAATCAGAAATGGATAAAGACCCTATGTTTAGGTCTCCAAAGATACCCTGAAGAACTACCTTTTAAACATTTCTATTGTCAGCTTTGTTTTGTTCTAGTCTCGGCTGTATCTTTTTTAGACAACACAGTAACCTCCCAGTATTACCAATGATTAATCATTTTTGTTCATATGTTTCTATAGTCAGGAAGAGTTATATAAAGAAAAATGAAAAAAAAAAGAAAAAGCAGCAAGAATTGGAGAAAATATTTGCCTGACCCCATAAATGTTGGCCCATCTTTAGTGAGAACATGTAAAGAACATGTCTGTAGCTTTGTTGCTACAATTAAAAAGGGTTATAAATATCTTGGCAAGGTTTCCAGCTGCCTATTGCTACCTAACAAACCAACCCAAAGCTAGGGGCTAAAATAGCAACAGTGTATCATTTTTTATGACTTTGCAATGTGGATAGGGCCAAAATGGGCATACTTTAGGACTGGAATAAGTAAGATGTGTCTTCACACACTTCTGGCCTGGGGTAGGTGGAAAAGCTGAGGCTAGCCAGTGGTCACATTCTCCATGAGACATCTCATGGAGAGGGGCTTCCTCACAGTATGGTGACCTCACGGTAGTCAGACTTCTTACATAGTTGCCAGCTTCGAGAGGAAGAAGCAGAAACAAGCCCTTTTAAAAGCTAAGGAAGAAACTAGCTCCTGTGAGGCCAGCTCAGATTCAAAGGGAGGGAAAATGGATTCTACCTCTTGGTGTGAGGAGCAGCATGCATGTGCAGAGAGGGAAGGAACTGATATGAACCAGATACATGTAAACCAGAGCATGCATTGGGAAGACTGACTGCATTGAGAAGACTGTGACTGCATTGACAGAAGACTGCATTGAGAAGACTGTGGCCAGGAGGCTGACTCAAAACATCTGAAGAATGAACAAACTGAGGATATACCACTGGGTATGAAAGCCTCAGAAGCATGGTAACCACTTCACATATCTGAAGGGCTATTATAAGGGATGACAAGTAAAATTTTTCCTTAAGTTTCCAAGGAACAAAACTATGGCCAATGGGTGAAAGCTACATGGAGATAAATTTTGGCTCTGTTTTGCCTTCTAGTAGTCAAACCTTGTAAAAAATGGACCCTCAGAGGGTTCCCCATCACTGGAAATAATCAAACATTACCTGCATCACCACCTAAAGAGAGGTTACAAAGGGAAATATAATATGGGCATTTAAATTATATGGCATTTTTTTCCCCATTCAGTCCTAGAATGTTATAAACAACCTTTAAAAAGCTTTTGAGAAACCATAATCATTGGGTAATGCTGACAATGTTCTTGATCTCCCATGGTTTTGTATTAATTCTTCAAAAGAAAAATGGTTATTGAAATTTTGCAAGACACACCATTCTTATTACATAAGAAAGGGTATAAATCTGGGAGTAGTGGCATACGCCTATAGTATCAGCTACTTGGGAGGGTGAGGCAGGTGAATTGTTTGAGCCCAGGAGTTTGAGTCCAGCCTGGGCAATGTAGTGAGACCGTTTCTCTAAATAAAAATAAATAAATAAAATGGAAGATTATAAAACCAAACCTAGGATTTTGAAATTTTTTCAGGCAGAAGAGCTTGGAAGTCAACATTTTCAGGAATCTTGTGAAACGGTCTTTTATCTACCCCAAAATAAATGAAAGGATGGCAAAGTCATGCCTGCTGGGTGGGAGCGATAGCTAACAAGAGAGTGCTGCTGTCAAAACGTACCAGCTGCTACTAACTTCCAGCCTCTGTTGCCTTGTGAAAAAGTGGGCACAATGCCCTAGATATACCAGTGTTTCAAAAGATGGCAGCAAAAAATGGATTGTTATGTAAAATCTTACAATTTTAAAATGTTGGCAACTCTTCTAATTTTTGTTTTGCTTTTAAACAACACTTGAGGCAATGGAAGGCAGACCACATAAAATTGCTATGCAGTCTGAATTAAGCCTGTAGGCTGCTGGCTTGCAACATTTTTGCACAGAGATATTGAGAGTAGTATATAGGTAGTGCTGTCAAGCACTAGTTAAAGAACCTGGTTTCAGAACCGCCATCTTCCAGTAATTTGCCAAAATGACGAACACAAAGGGAAAGAGGAGAGGCACCGGATATATGTTCTGTAGGCCTTTTAGAAAACATGGAGTTGTTCCTTTGGCCACATGTATGCGAATCTATAAGAAAGGTGATATTGTAGACATCCAGGGAATGGGTACTGTTCAAAAAGGAAGGCCCCACAAGTGTTACCATCGCAGAACTAGAAGATTCTACAGTGTCACCCAGCATGCTGTTGGCATTGTGGTAAACAAACAAGGGCAAGATTCTTGCCAAGATAATTAATGTCCGTAATGACCACATTAAGCACCCTAAGAGCTTCCTGAAATGCGCGAAGGAAAACAATCAGAAAAAGAAAAAAGCCAAAGAGAAAGGCATCTGGGTTCAACTGAAGCGCCAGCCTGCTCCACCCAGAGAAGCACACTGTGTGAGAACCAACACGAAGGAGCCTGAGCTGCTGGAAACTATTCCCTAGGAATTCATGGCATCATAAGTGTTAAAAATATAAAACAGCTCTGGAGTGTAAAAATGTTTCTCTTCATTGAGTGGAAATATGGTGTCCTCTCCACCAAAGAAATACTTAAAGCAAATTTTAATTGCATCCAAATTCATTATGTAGTGTCTTTACTATTCAAATTTAATGTATTTCTTGCTGAAAGATGTGAGGTCATTTAGTATGCAACACATTACCTAGAAAACAGCCAGGTATTATGTATGAAATATTTGTGCTGGTTTGAAGATAGTCCCTCTAAATCATCAAGAAGAAATAAAATAATTTACCAAAAAAAAAAAAAAAAAAAAAAAAAGAACCTAGGATTATTAGAAAGTAGTAAGCAAAGCCAGAGCTGGAATTGGGATTTGACACAGAAGGTGGCAAAGCCTTGGATAATGTGACTGGAGAAGGACTTGGTAGACCCTACCTGTCATGGACTGGTTTTCTTCATACACATGGCACAGTGACTTTATTCCACTAGTAAACATTCCCTGAGAACTCATCTACAAAACTGTTACTTGGTCTTTTTCTAAAACTAAACCCTTCTTGGAAGGTTATATAATATATAGCAGAAACAGGTAGGAGTCTGAGCATGGTAGTACACACCTGTGGTCCCAACCACGGAGGCTGAGCTGGGGGTGGTGCATCAGTTGAGCCCAGAAGATCAAGGGTGCAGTGAGTCATGATCATGCTACTGCATTCCAACCTGAGACAGAGCTACACCTGTCTAAAATTTAAAAATAAAAAAAGAGATAGGAAACCCTGTTTTGGGTCCTCCATTGGCTATGTGACTTTAGATAAATCACTTAAACTCTCTGGGATTGCATTTACTTTTTTATTAAAAGAGAAATTTCTAGTGTCTTCAGTTTTCCCTGACCATTTGCATATGCCCTATATCCTTAATCAGCCACTCTGCTTTCAGTCTTAGCTTACAAGCTTTCCCTGATAGACAGAGATCCCTTCAGTTACAAGACTTATTATTATTATTTTGAGACAGAGTCTCACTCTGTCGCCCAGGCTGGAGGGCAATGGCGCCATCTCAGTTCCCTGCAACATCCGCCTCCCAGGTTCAAGTGATTCTCCTGCCTCAGCATCCCAAGTCACTGGAACTACAGTCATGTGGCACCAGGCCCAGCCAATTTTGCATTTTTAGTAGAGATGAAGTTTCACCATCTTGGCCAGGTTGGTCCCGAACTTCTGGCCTCAAGTGATCAGCCCACCTGGGCCTTAAAGTGCTAGAATTACAGGCATGAGCCACCACACCTGGTCTACTCACAAGATTTTTTACAGTATAATATTTTCCGTTCTCTTAAGTAATTGTAATTAACTAACTTGTGAATCCCTAGACTGGGGGCTTCCAGAGGACAGTGCCTGAATTGTCACTATTATTTTGCCAGCCAAAGATAGATTCACTATAGTTGTATCAGAATGGAGACTTCATGTCCTAAACTCCTAAATGATTAACCTCGTAGTGTGAAATAATGTAAAAGAGTTTATCTGATCAGTCTTATCTGTGACAAAAGAGATATGGGGTGGGAGAGATTGAAAGATGAATGAGAGCAGAGAAGACTAAAAAGAAGAAAAAAAAGAAGGCAAGAATGAAGACCAGGCACGGTGGCTCACACCTGTAATCCCAGCACTTTGGGAGGCTGAGATGGGCAGATAACTTGAGTTTAGGCCTGGCCTCTGTGTGTGTGTGTATGTGTGTGAGAGAGAGAGAGAGAGAGAGAGAGAGAACAGACCTTTACAACTTTTAATTTCTGACTCAGGCTAACACTGCCTGATCACTTTGATGTTGACCACTATGAAAAAAAAAATGAATATGATGTGAGCAGAATTGATTTAACCAAAACAAGGGAGAGGGTGAAAAAAAAAGAAAAAAAAATTTCCTTTCAGTTACACCTGTTAGAACAAGGAGAGAAAGCACAATAAAAATGTAGAAAGCTTAAAGAGTCCCTAGGAATTACATACGTTCCATGGGTGAACTTTTAACTAGATTTGAAGCTTCTTTTCAAGTTACTGCTGAAAGAAAACTAATGGGCCAGGAGCTACCTAAGCTATTTCAGGCAACCAGGCAAATGTTAGCTGGGCAAGAAATTCTAGAGATTATCTAGGCAAACCCCTCACTTTACAGATTAGAAAACTGAAGTCCATTGCCTCTAGTGACTTGGAGTGCCTTCAGCTATCTCAGGGACAGGGATCAGTATGCAAGCTGATGTTTGCTTCATGAAGTGTGTCTAAAAGATTATACGCATTTTTAGAAGAAAGATTGGGTGATGATGATTATTTCGTTGCCACTTTATACTCATGCTCCCTCTCAGAAACTCTCATGAGCCTTGCCTTGGTAGCATCTTTCCAAGGAGGTCCTTCTGACATTTATTTTCCTCAACACTTTTGCAGACATCTAGAAGATTCATTTGAGCAGCATAGAATCAAGCAGTATATGGGATGAGAATAATGCAGGTCAAGACAAACACAAAGGCATCTCACCTTCCAGGAAAGATCTGCTGGGCTTGGTGTAGGACTTAGGGAAATGACTTTTATTTTTATAAGAAGGCGAAATGGCTCACGCCTGTAATCCCAGCACTTTGGGAGGCTGAGAAGGGTGGATCACCTGAGGTCAGGAGTTCGCAGCCAGCCTGGCCAACATGGTGAAACCCCATCTCTACTAAAAATACAAAAATTAGCCAGGCATGGTGGCAGGTGCCTATAATCCCAGCTACTTGGGAGGCTTAGGGAGGAGAATCCCTTGAACCTGGAAGGCGAAGATTGCAGTCAGCTGAGATAACAGCACTGCACTCCAGCCTGGATGACAAGAGTGAAACTCTGTCTCAAAAAAAAAAAAAAAGGAATAAAATAAAATGTTGGAACAAATTAAAACTAGAGACTCAGAACCATTTCAGGTCTGTGCAGCAGACCAGCTGATGTAACCTATTTGAACCATGGATAGACATTTTTTTTTAAATGCAATTTTTTATGTTGGTTCATTGTATTTTCTAGATCCAGACTCTATGATAAATATTAGTGGCACTTCCATGTTGGGAATTTTTCATCTAAGAGAGAGAAGTGATGGATATGTGTCAAGTGTGTGAAATGCTCCAGAAACCACATGTGGGCTGGATGTGGTGGCTCACGCCTGTAATCCCAGCATTTTGAGAGGGCAAGGCAGGTAGATCACAAGGTCAAGAGATCGAGACCATCCTGCACAACATGGTGAAACTCCGTCTCTACTAAAAAAATACAAAAATTAGCATGGGCCTTGGGCTGGGGACCCCGGCAGGACGGGCACGACCCAAGGCCACCGCGCCGGGCATGAGCCCAGACCCCAACCCCAGACCGCAGGGACCCGGTTCTCCAGGCACTGAGACCGGCTGTCCTGGCAGGTGGCCGGGGACCGGGGTGTGTACGTGTGAGGAACAACTGGTCAAAAGCCGCTTTTTGATTTCCAAAGGAGAGAGATCCAAAATGGCCGCGTAGCAGCAGCTTGGGATTGTGGCTCGCGGTGAGGGCGCAGAGAGCGAGTGGACGCCGCAGTTGCAGACGAATATTTGATGCCCACGGACTGGGAGATTCCCGGTGAGGGAGCCACGCAGGTCGCCAGCGCGACTCTTTTGGCCGGCGCGGCGCTTCTCGGCGCGGAGTGTGCGGGACTGGGTGGTGCCCTTTTAGTCGGGCTCCGCTGGTCCCATCCCCACAAAGAGAACAACAATTGGAAGCGCTGAGGACTGAGAAGCACAGCTGAACCCGGGAAGGCCCAGCTCTGTGGGGAAGGGGCGCCCCCCGAAGGAAAACTAAGAAACAGAAAAAACTTCATCACCAACAAGCCAGACGTCCACTCAGAGACCCAGTCTGAAAGTCGGCAATTACAAAGACGACAGGTGGATAAATCCACAAAGATGGGAAGAAACCAGTGCAAAAAGGCTGAGAACACCCGAAATCAGAATTTCTCTCCTCCTACAAGGGATCGCAGCTCCTCATCAGCAAGAGAACAAGGCTTGACGGAGGATGAATGTGATGAACTCACAGAATCAGGCTTCAGAAGGTGGATAATAAGAAACTTCTGTGAGCTAAAAGAACATGTTCTAACCCAATGCAAAGAAACTAAGAACCTTGAAAGAAGATTTAATGAAATGTTAACAAGAATGGACAACTTAGAGAA